>JASANF010012420.1:0-98347 GCA_030248245.1 Trissonchulus sp. WLG1_4 | reverse complement strand
ATTGCTAACGTGGGAAGGGTAGCAGGGGTCCGTGTAGTTCACTGTAGGGGTCGAGGCGCTGAATTAAATCCACGGATGTAGTCACTCTTGAAAGGTGCGACCCTCGGGGTTCCAGGGCGTTGGGATGGGAATGAACAGCGGCAAAAGAAAAAAAACAAGCCGAAAGGTTAGTTTCCTATCTGCGGGTTACCTCCTACTTTTGACAAGCTGAGCCTACGTTGACTACCAGCAAGGACTCCAAAACAAGGAAAAAAAAAAAAAGGAGCGGAGAGCGAGCTGTCCGGAAGATAGGGGTGACCGAGTTGAGATATCCGGAATGGCCATAGTGTATTAGTTTTTAGGCGACAGTTGGTCAGATTGTAGACCCGACCAAATCTCAGGGGTGGAGACAAGCATACCCCAAAGCTAGTGGGTCATCAAGTGACGGAAGAACCAAAATTTATAACCCTTTCATAAATTATTATATAAAGTTATATATATATTATCATTACAAGTTTAGCGTCAGGTATGTTAGGGCTGTATGTACGCTGAAGCAATGCGGATCCTCAATTAGACAGAAAATTTGAAAAGTTTCTGATGAGGTAATATTTGTAGGGGATCAAAAATTCGGTCATATGGGAGTAAAGCGGACTCCCTCTCAGTCATATTGAAAACACTCTAAACAGTAAACCGGATAACCTGAAATTTTGGCCAAAAATCGTCGGAAACCAGTGCTTTTTGGATAAACAAATGGTAAGTATGGGTATGTAACTATAATTCGAGTTGACTGTATCCCCATTGCGCTTATGATCGAAAAATGTTATGCAATGAAATGAACACGTGGTTGCGCCCCAAAACGAGTTAAAAATTTGAAAAAAAACCCCGGGCCGGGGCTCTAAACGACGAGAGGGGGTGAAAGGCCTCAGAAACCCCCATGGCACCACGGGAAAAGCCTCACAAGGTAAATTAAAATCGGTTTAAAACCATTATTATTTAGCACAATGGACTGATTCCAAAAATTAAAATCAATTTCCATAAAAAATGTTTAGCTTAGGTACTATAATGATTCAGCGTAACTTTCGTTTGGTATAATCAAATCTGGATTATTATATTTTATAATTTCACATCCAATTAATTAAATTTACAATGCGATATAGGATAAACAAAAGCACCCTGTTCAATTTGAACGATCTAACAGTGAATTGCTTTCGCCCCTGAAAAACGCTCATGTGCAAGGATGTAATAAAAGGCAGAATCCCTGTTTTTCGTTTAGCCGAAACTTTGATCAACGTAAACTATCCTGCTTTTACCTATAACTTCTATCGAAAAGCACAAAAGGGGATGAGGAGGGATTAAAATGAATATAAATTACTCTTTTTTAGAGTAACTTATCAGAAACCTGCCTTCATGCCCCCAATGTCATTCATGTATTAATCAGTTAATTAATGGCTGGCAGAAAGATCCAAAACCGTTCAAACGAAAATTTCCATACAAATTACAAACCAAAGCTGTTTTTGAGCCCCCGCAAATGGGTGTCTCACCTCAAAACCGACGATCCCACCACACACCACGATTTGGAGTCCGGTTGCTGGAGAGACGCACTACACCAGTTCATCGTGGCAGTCGTCCTAGAACAAACATAAACATCGCGCTCTTATTGCAGGTTTATAAAATTCAAGTACGATTCTAATTGGCAATATTAAGTTGGCTTTTTTTTAGGGGGCGCCTCCCCCGCCCACTAAAAAAAAGCCAACTTAATATTGCCAATTAGAATCGTACTTTGAATTTTATAAAGTTTCAGATAAGACAACGCAATGTCTATGTTTGTTCTAGGACGACTGCCACAATGACTGGTTGTCGTGCGTTCGTTTTCCCAGCAACCAGAACCCAATCATCGTGTCCTGTGGCCTGCGATCGCGTGGTTAAGGTGAGACACCCATTTGCGGGGGGCTCAAAACAGCTTTGGTTTGTAATTTGTATGGAAATTTTTCGTTTTTGAACGGTTTTGGATCTTTCTTCAGCCATTTAATTAACTGGGTAAATCATGAATGACATTGGGGGCATGAAGGCAGGTTTGGGATAAGTTACCCGTTTGCTAGCTGAGGTATATATTCATAATCCCTCCTCATCCCCCTTTGTGCTTTCGATAGAAGTTATAGGTAAAAGCAGGATAGTTTGCGTTGATAAAGTTTTGGCTAAACATATTTAAAAAACAGGGATTCTGCCTTTTATTACATCCTTGCACATGGACATTTTTCAGGGGCGAAAGCAATTACCACTGTTGATCGTTTAAACTTGAACAGGTATTCTTTATCTTTTTCCTATATCGCATTGCTAGATTTAATTAATTGGATATAAACTATCCTAAGCAAAATTATAAATATAATGTTGATTACTCCAGATTTTGATTATACCAAACGAAAGCTTATGTTACGCTGATCATTATTATTATAGTACCTAAGCTAAATTCTTTTTATGGAAATAAACTTAATTTTTTGAAATCAGTCCATTGTGCTAAATAATAATAACAAACTAACTTAAACCAATTTTAATTTACCTTTGTCGTAACTCCCGTGGTGTAGTGGTTAGCATTGAGGCCTTTCACCCCTCTGGTCGCTGGTTCGAGCCCGGCCGGGGTTTTTTTTTCAAATTTTTAACTCAGATTTTTTGAGCACAACCAAAGATGTCATTTCATTAGTAAGCATTTCGATCATAACCCAATGATTACGTATTCGACTCGAATCATATAGTTACATACCATACTTACCATTTGTTTATCCAAAAAGCACTGGTTTCGACAATTTTTGGCGAAGATTTAGGTTATCCGGTTCTCTGTTTAAATCTTTTACTGTGACTAGAGGGAGTCGCTTTACTCCCATATGACCGAATTTTCAGGGCAGTCTAGCCCCCATCCCCTCAGAAATATTACCCTCATCAGAAACTTTTTCAAATTTTCTGTCTAATTGAGGATCCGCGTATTTGCTTCACGTACATACAGCCCTAACATATCTGACGCACTAAACTTGTAATGATAATATATATATATAACTTTATATAATAATTTATGAAAGGGTTATAAGTTAAGCAGCCTCTTTTTTTTTTTTTTTTTAATTTCTTTCCTGTTCATTTATTGGATAACTTTTCCTCGCAGCTCTGGTTTCAGGCCTTTTTTCAATTGCTCAATAATGCGCTTGGAGCGCATATTTTCCGATTCAGAACTAAAGGCTTTGGCCGTCAGAAGCTGGAGTTCGGTGATGTACGTGTGCGAATTTTCCGCCGGGCGCTGGTAACGGGTGAAGAAACGTTCTGCCCACTGTTCTTTTGTAGTGGGGAAAGGCTCATAAATTCGGAAAAGGAGGGCTTTAAGTCCCTCGTAAGAATCGGGCATCCCCAGTTCGCCGATCTGCGTCAAAACTTTATCCCCCAGACAGTTGGACATGAGCGGCAGCCAGGCGTTCTCTGGAACGCCATTGATGCGGGCCAACGATTCAAAATTTCGAACAAAGTTCGAAACTTTGGTCGTTGTCCCGGTGCCCTGAAAAGGGGGGAGGTTTTTGAACGCTGCGATGTAATCACGGCGTGAAAATTCCTGAAAATTCATTTTCAGGTCGTTGGGGAGGGGTTTCTTATATTCTTCTTCCTCTCCTTCCGAAAACTGAGAGCCTAAGCCCAAAAATTCGGGGTCTACTTTTTCGACTTTTGGAATTTCCACAGGCTTGGGGAGGGTAGGTGGTTGCAAAACTGCGTCTAAAATTGGAACTGAGCCGTGTTTTTCTTTATTCTTATTTCTGACCCGCTCTGCAATTGACAATTCTTCCGTTTCGTGACGAAAAGGGACTTCCGAAACAGAACTACGACGAGGGGGAGATCTGGTTAGGCTCATGTGAATTTAGACGCAATTTTGGGAAAATTTTGGCTGAATTACACTCCAAAAATCACAGGAAAATTTTACACACAGGAATTAGAACAAAGTCTGAGATTTCAGAAAAATTTGGGCAGCATAACGCCTAGGGGGGGGGGCTTTTTCCGGAAAAATAGGTACTGAGGCCCTATTTTTCAGCCTCGGACGTCGACATTCGGACTGGCAGCCTCGCCATGTGAAGTTCTTATGATCTAGATTCCAAGTCCGAACCGAAGTGTCTCCGTCCTAGGCTAAAAGATAGGGCCTTAGCTCGCTCACTACCCAAAAACTACCCTAAACCCATGAAAATACGTAAAACTATAAACAGAAGCCTAAAAACATCAGGAAAACACAGAAAAACCGAATATAATACCTTTATTGATGAAATAAACACAACATGGGGCAGATATACAGAATTTGGGCAATATAGGAAACAGACTCAACCCGCCGGGAAAAAGCCAACCGACCGTCGTCAAAATTCGTGGCTACACCAATTATCTCTAAGCCAAAGGCATAGCGAAGTCTACTCACACTTTATAAATAGCTTGACCGTATATTCAAATGTTTTGAATAGAAAGACAAAAGAACTGGTTTTAAAGCCTATTCACGTTTGTAACACATACTTCACACCAGCATCAGACATGCTGTGAAGTCAACCAGCCCAGCATAATTGATATTGAAATTGAAAGTATAGTTTCAATTTCAATTTCAATCAAAATATTTTCAATTTCAATACCATTATCAATTTTTGACCAAATTATTTTCAATTTCAATACCATTATAAATTTTTAGGCTAATTATTTTCAATTTCAATATCAATTAATAATTGATATTGAAATTGAAATTGAAAGTGGGTTTCAATGATTAAATGAAATAATTGAAACAACCCTACTCTAAAGCCAGATTTAGTCGATGGAAAAAAAGTTGCCAAGTTGCACAATGCTACATGAAGTCTATTGAGTCATTCTGTGTCCCATCCCCTTCCCCATGACAGATGGCGCGACACGTGTAGCATGAGCAGCCTTTTCCCCATAGTGGGAATTAACCTTGGCAATGTTACATGTGGGTGGACACGGCTATCCGCATTAATCGACGTGTAATGTATTAGCCTTATGACAGCACCCCATGAATGGGGTTTATTGTACTAGTATTTATTGTGCTAGACATAGTACCGATTTAATCATCTGAGCATTCCCCTGGGCAAACGTTCTCAGGATGGGTCATGCACGAACGTATGGGAATTTGAATTTTTACCGGTGTCAAACAGTTGGGCAAAATACAAAGTAATTGCCGAAGATTTTACACTGAATTTCGGCATATAAGTTGCCTTGTGAACAGCTCTGTAGGTACATAAATAACATCAAGAGTACATAATAGCTTCTCACTCTATATAGAAGAAGAGTGAGACACTCTCCAGCCTGCCTGTGTTCCAGGCAGATGCGCTGGTCGTTTTCAGGCTACATGTTGACATTCTGTGCAACATGTGACTGGCCAATCAGCGCGCAGATTCTCTGCGAAACACACTTTAGTTAAATAATAGTCTGCTTGCAAAATAATTAAAAAAGGTTTGCAAATACCTCTAGGGATATTTTGGCAAACTTTCAGCGAAATTGATTGAGAAACTTTTGAGATATAAACTTATCTGAATTTCTTCAAAGTTTCTCAATCAATTTCGCTCAAAGTTTGCCAAAATATCCCCAAAGGTATTTGCAAACCTTTTTTAATGTTTTTACAAGCAGACTATGAATAAATAATGAGTTATTAACCTTTATCCCTATCCCGTTTTATGATTGGAGCACGTGCACAGGCGTCTGCCAATCAGAGAATAGAAGCTCGCTTCTGATTGGCCAGTCACATGTTGCATAGAATGTCAACATGTAGCCCGAAAACGACCAGCGCATCTGCCTGTGCTAGAACACAGGCAGCCTGGAGAGTGTCTCACTCTTGTTCTATATAGAGTGAGAAGCTATTATGTACTCTTGATAACATGTAAGAATTATAAGAAATATTTAAGCTCAAGGAGATAGAATTTATGAGCTAGGTACATGAGCTACATGCAATAGAATTTATGAGCTAGGTACATGAGCTACATGCAGTCATACACTCTTGTAAGCCGTTATTGACTAACCAAGTGTGAAAGACTTTCAAATACATAGGTATATAATTTCATTTAAGCCCCAAAATCGCAAATGTACAAAGTCACGTGATGACTAACAGTGCTTAATATGTAATTGGCTATCACATGGGGTGCCACATGGAAAAACGCAGGGCGAGCAGTTTTAATTTCCCCATGTGGGGCGCCCCATGGAGTGTTAAACGATACCACATGATGCCCCATAGTGTGCCACATGGCGTCCTACTCCTACGTGGCACCCCATGTGACATCATGTGGCACCATACGTTTTTATATATATATAACACCCCATGGGGCAACCCACACCTGTTTCCCATAGAAACAAGCTTTACGGAATGCAATGCATAAAGGCAGTCTTGTTGCTAGCAAAATTAATCGTTATGATGTTATAATTTACTGAAATAAACGCCTTAGATTACTCTTAGTATTAAATTATTCTGATTACATAGTATTCGTTTTGCTAGAAAATTGTGTTTGAACTGTAGCAGAAGATTACAGATATTTTCTGCGGTATGTTTCAATTTCAGAGACGTCGGAAAAAGTGCCGATGCTGACCTGTCGGTTGGATTTTGCAGATCGAGGTGGCGTTAACGGGAGGGGTGGTGGCTGATTCACACGGTCCAGGTTTTCTTGGTGTTTTTTCTTTTTCTTGTTCATTTTTTCCTCATCCACGATGCCCAATTTGTGGCCCACCCACCAAAACTTCAACCCAATTTCATCAACCATCAGATTGAATCCCATCGAGATGACCGCAAGACCGATCATAATATACGCAGCCGACAGCAGAAACCTAAAAACACTAGAGGTGGTGCCCAACCCGTGCCACCCAGGAATCATGTCGCCAAAGCCGATTGTCGCCAGAGAGACAAAAGCGAAGTAGGACGCCTCGATATACGTCCAGCCCTCGATGGCGCTGAAAATGATCGCTCCCAGGAGTATATAAGCCGATATAACGAGCAGCGTGAGAGTGACCGGAACGCTGATATCGTCGGTGGGAATCGGAACCTCCCGGATCTGCTCCGGTTCGAAACTGGCCAGATAGTCCCAGTCGTAGTCGCGTTCTTCTGGCGTCAAATCATCCCACATCCACGCGTTGGATCGCCGTTGCATCATCTTGGCTTTCTCGACCAGTCTTCGATTGTATTCGTAGTTTTTGGTCCTCATTCGGCGACAAAGGTAGCAGCAACCCCGGCTGTAGGTGTACCGGAATGCTGTCGCCATCACGTCGCCGACATTTGCCAGAAACATCAACATCAGGGGAATCCCGACAGCTGCGTAGAACACCGCCACTAGCTGGCCTGTCGTCGTTTTGGGCGCCACATGGCCATAGCCTAAAACAAGCAATATTAACCTGGGCTACATTAACTGAAAAATAATCACTATAATATACCTTAGCGACTTTTTCATAGATTATAGAACTTCATTAACTCAACTTAACGTAAACTTTTTAGAACGACTAAACCGTGTAATTCGCCACTGCTTGAAAAATTTTATGATTTTTAGTTAATCCTATGTTGAGCTATAAAATTAATCTAACCCTGTTAATATTACTTTATAACAAGGATCCTAGTAATTTTTCTAGGTATATATTTGGTTTGTTAATTTGTTTTTCTATTCTTAAATTACTCTTCTGGTTTACACCTACACCAGCGGAGAAAAAGTGTCTGCTTTTTATTTCTCCCAAAAGAACAACCATTTTAATTCAAATCGTTCCAAATGCTTCAAATCGTTCATTAACTTTTTCGCAAAATATATATGTCGATTTTGTTGCTATTTTTACCGTAATTATTTCTAAGTCAGTTTTTACGCCATGACACCAAATTTATGGTTTATTTATTTATTTATTTAGCTAGCTGTGAAGAAAGCATTTGCTTCAGTGGCGCAAGTTTGGGGTTGAGTAATGAGTTCACCCATCCCCATTCAGGCTCCTGGTAGAATAGTAACAATTGTAGGAGTGCATCAGGGCCCGATTTATCGAAGCTAAATGTTTGTCATCAGAAATGTTCGTCATCGAAATTGTTCGTCATCTAAAATTTTGGATTGATGGAAACATTTTCGATGACGAACATTAACACTAAATTATAACAAATGTTCGTCTTCGAAAGTTCGCCATCGAAAATGTTCGTCATCGAAATTATTTCGATGACGAGCTTTGGTCTTTTAGAACATTATTATTTATTTAATTTGAAAATCGAAAATTTATTTAAACTTTGAGTATTTCGACGGATCTCTCGAGCTCTGTTTAAATGTTCGCCGTTCAAATAAATTTTCGATAACGAACTTGTGTTTTTTAGAGCATAAAAATGTTCTAAAAGGCCAAAGCTCGTCATCGAAATAATTTTCGATGACGAACATTTTCGATGGCGAACTTTCGATGACGAACATTTTCGATGACGAACATTTTCGATGACGAACATTTGTTATAACTTAGTGTAATGTTCGTCATCAAAAATGTTTCCATCAATCCAAAATTTTCTTTGACGGACATTCTCGATGACGAACATTTCTGATGACGAACATTTCGCTTCGATAAATCGGGCCCAGGTAAATAAATACAAACTCCTCACGGCTGGCTACTTTGTTCAAATTTGGGTTATTTGCATACGCAGTAGTTTGAACTCCAACGTTGTTTACGCAAAAAATTATCACATTTGGCCCAGCAGGTTTCTTGGAATTGCTTAAGGACAAAACGACAGGGACAAGGACAAATGAACCGGGCTATATTTACAGCCGACTGACCTATGGTGCTAAGAATGCTGACAGTGAACAGCACGCCACTGGCCAATTCCCACGGGTCCTGTCGATCATCCGGCATCACGTGATCTCCGTCCCAACCTGATTGGCTCAGCCCGGTCGTGATCTCCTCGTGAAGTTGCTCCACCTTTTCCGCAACCAGGGCTTCTGTCGCATTACTCTGGTTTAACATCGGCACTATCTCAGAGGCCATTTGCAATTTCAACACTTCGATTCTCAAGGAAATGTTGTACCACCCTTTGTGTCGATTTTTGATAACGTCTCGTTCAATGTATTTGAAGAGATACGCGCCGCCGACGCAATAAGCGATGACTAGCATGCACAGGAATATATTTTTGCATAAAACGCGGAACCAACGGCGTTTGCGACGCGGTTTTTCATGGGCTTGCGTTTCGGCGGGATAGCCGTCCAAAAAATCATCGTCATCTTCCCGTAGCGGCCTCGCAAGCGGCATTGTCTATCCAATTAGCAATAATAGCTAAAATATACCTAATATATTACAGAAATATGCATTTAATTAGAATGATTTATTAATTTAGTTTAGGTATTAACATTAGTTTTATACCTAGTTGACTGTAGGTCAAACTATACCTACATATATAGTCTTTCCAATCAATTTCTGTAAGTAATATCTAATCACTGTGAAAGCATGCCTCAACGAAATATGGTCGAAATCGTTACTGTGACCAAGAGTCCATAAGATTGCATCTTAATTATGCACTCATGCTGAAAAACACAAAAACTTGCATAAGGAACTACTGAATTTGGTAACTACTACTTACTTAAGAGTTAAGAGATTAGAGGAGAAGTAAAGCTGTTCCTTGAAACCTCTTCTAAAAGATTTGGACAATTACGCACAAGCTTTAACAGGGATTGACAAGTTAGGCTAGATGAGTCACTCCCGTTATTTCCCCCAGTGCTGAATTAAGAATTTACTGAACCAATTTGCATAACTTTTACACCAATGGACTTGTCTTGACCGCAGAACTCATAAACACAAATTTTTAAAAAATAAAAAAAAATTCAGCTTTTTGAAAGTTTTTAATTTTCTAAATCCGAAACCTGAAACTCGTTGCCAAAACACCTTTCGCATTTCAGGACATGAGAGAAATCCGCATTGTGTAGAAAATTTTAAATTTATAAATATTTTTAAATTTAACAAACATATTTTTGAAGTCTTGAGGTCAAGAGGTCGTGCAAAAGTTATGCAAATCGATTCAGTAAATTCCAAATTCCGGCCTGGGTAGGAGTAGGAATAACGGAAAACACCGGCTAGACTTCCTTTTTAAACAAGTTCACGTTCAGGTTCAGATACAATAGTCAAACCGGTAATCTTGTTTCTCTGTTGGCGTTGTCCTAACCATAGATGCACATAGGGGGGGGGGGGGGGGGGGGGGTACCCCCCCCCCCCCCCCCTGAGGGGGGTCGGCACCCCCCCCCTCAGACATCCGGCACCCCCCCCCCTCAACCCCCCACCCCCCCTCTGATGGCCAAGAAAGTGCCCCAAAAATGCGTAAAAAATTGAAAAATTGCAAAAAATTTTCGCCTGCGGCCAAAAAAGTACCCCAAAAATGAGTTGAAAATCAAAAAATTCTGAAAAATTTTCGGCTGTCCCCGAAAAACGGCCAAAACTAGGGACCACCCCCCCTTGCGCCAGGGGTCAGGCACCCCCCCCCCTCAACGATTCCCCCCGTGCATCTCTGGTCCTAACTGTAGCGTTGGTTCCTGATTACCTGCCGCTTCTGTCATGGATACTTAAACAAATAATGTAATTTAGGTTTGAAAAAGTTTGTAACAAGCCTTCATTTGGCCTGCGAACTGTCATTGGGGCTAAACAATGGGTAAAACATGTTGAACTAATAAGTTTTTAAATGTTGGCTCATAAATCACTTTCATCCAAACTAATAACCAGAAAAACCTAATGAATGTTTGTAGCTATTCAAGCTACAATACTAGCTTGACGACAAAGCAGAAAATGTACAGTCACTTTTTTCTGAAAATTGATTGAAACAGATTTTAGTTAGATCTGCAACAAGATTTAGTTAGGTATGCTAAAACCAAAACTACTCAAACAAGCAGCTTAAGTTATGCAAAACTTTTTGGGTGGATTACTTTATTACGTTGATTAGCAGCTAATTTCATTACGAAATATTGCCTGATTCGTTACGAATTTAGTACATTTCCTTAAACCATAGTTTTAGCTCAGTTGAAATTTCAGCCGAACAGAGACTTGCTGTGCTGTAGGTTTGAAATTTGACTGAGCTAAAAAAACCACTGTTTAGGAAAATCTACTAAACTCTAAATCAGGCAATATTTCGTAACGAAATTGGATGCTCACTGCTAATTCGATAGTATATGTAGAAGGACTGCAGAGTGCATACTGATTACTGGGACTCTCTGTTTCACTTGCGGCCAATTGCACCAACTTATTCTCGAGCTATTTTTATTCTGGAGCTATTCCAGAATAGTTTTTCTCGAGGTTTTATTCATCAACTTTTCCACTGCACCATTAGAGAATAGCTGGAGAATAACTTATTCCCCAGCTGTCAAATAAAAAATTGGCTGCATCATTGCTATCCAATCACAGCGTAGCCGACAGCCAAGAGCTCGAGAATAAGCAGGAACAAACCCCGCCTACATTTTCGTTATGGGAGCAGAGTTGTTTCTCGTCCGCTTACCGAAAGTGCGTCGACTTGGAACAAGTCAGTAACCTGATGGAGAACGAAACCCGAAAGCAACAATTTTTTTGTTTTGTTATTTTTGCGCTAAATAAACGATCCATAAGCCCAGTAAACGTGAATGTGTTAAAAAATTTGGAAACTGGTACACCACCACCAAAGCAAAAAAAACTGTGACTGGTCACAGCACAAGCTTAGCTAAAACAATTAACTCTAGTGCAGGCAGAGTGTCATATTCTTCCAATGATGCAATCTTGATTTGTTAAGTTACTTTTGTTTGCGATTAATTTTTACTGCACAACAGGCCTAATGTTGTCAAACCCTGCTCACTCACTGGATTACTTTAGCAGTACCTAAACTTTCACTTGTTTTCTTAACAATTACACGAAGCGAAGTCGGAAAACGGATAATGTAACCGGTTACCTACGCTCTCCGTTAAGGTGAACGGTTACACTATCTGCGGCTATCGTTTCTTAACGTGTATATATTTTGCGGTATCAAAACAAAAGTACTTACTATATAATATACACGCCGTAACCGCTAAGAAACCGTGGATAGTAACCGCTAAAGGCCTATTCACACGAGGGCGCCTTTGCTCCATGGCGCATTCAATTGCATGGCGCACGCCATGGCGCTCGCCACGGAGCATGAGCGGGCGCATGAGACGGCGCATGAGCGGGCGCACACGCACACTTGCATACTGCTTTGTGTGAAATAATGCAGTAGGCAGTGTGAAAATAGAATGCGCCCGCTCATGCGCCCTCGTGTGAATAAGCCTTAACCATGTACACACACACTAAGCTCAGCGTGTACACGATTACACACATGTAACACACTTCGTTCCATTCAGTTGGTAATACATGAAAATGTACCCAGACAGCAGGAAAATGCAAAGCAGGCCTATTTAAACAGTAAGTCATGAGCAGGCTCAACCTACAGTAATCCTATAAACTTGTTGACAAATAGGCTATTATTGATGGCATGCCGTGGTACAATTGGCTGGGGTCTGTTGGTAGGTAGCGCTGTTATTAATTGGTTAACTACCCTGTATTTAGTATGATCATGACAAGGCACTAGCAGCACTGTTAATCAACTTTTGTTAGCTGTTCACTTTCAATTACCACCTGTCACACAATTGGCTTGTGCCGCAGCAAGAGCACGTAGGGGCAGACTATGGCACTAAGAGTGGTCATTAGCTATGGCCTTGCTCATGCCGCCATGCCACATGTATGACCAGAAATTGCTGAACCATGAGACAAAACAGGTGGCGTGATCTTTGTGACTACTGGCTGTACTCTTGATGCTCGCAATTCGTTCTTTTCCACATGAACTCGGGTGTTTCTTTTGGTCTCAGGGTCCAGCGTTTTTGTTCCGACTCAATGAGGTACTTCGTAATTTACCGGCTGAACGGATATATGGTTGCATGAATCGACGTCATTTCTGCGAACTGGTTCACCTTAAAACACAACCTACATGATCCAGCATATTTTGAAGGGCAAGTCCCCCAAATAGTCGGCTACAAGGTCCAATAGTGAGCGGGTATATGCCCCAGCGTTGAGCCGGGTAAACTACAAGTAAAAATGCCTCGACTTGCGAGGGAAGGCACTCCTTTTTACTCATAAAAAAGTAAAAATGCGTTATTTTCTGGTTTCGATACCAATCTTTGTCAATTGGCCGCTAGTTTCTTGAGTACAAAAGTTAAATTCCAAACAAAAGTCATTTTTTCGCGGACTTTTTAGGGCCTATTCCTTTACCGGATTAAACGGACTGGACTTATTTTAGTCTGAGGTTTTGGAATGACACATCGGATTTTAGTCCGAGGTTTCGGATTAATTTTAGTCGAACCCAATTCCAAAACTACCACTGGACTAAACGGACTTGACATGCACGCTTAACATTAGCGTGCATAGTTAAGTCCGTTTAGTCCGATTCAAAAGCAGCGCGCTAGAAGTTGAGTCCGTTTAATCCGGAGGTTTTGGAATGGCATTTTTAAGCTTAATTTTTAAACCGTTTAGTCCGATTACAATTAACCCTTTAATCTGGTAAAGGAATAGGCCCTTAGTTTCGACACGAAAATTAACATTTTAGACCCCAGGCCCGGAATTTTTTCTAGCCTTTCTGCTATCGAATAACTGAGTCCCCACAACTACAGTACCGACCAAAATTACTTGCTACAGACTCCACAGTCAAAGCAGAGTAGGAATTAATTGATTCTGAAGTCCAAGTATATACTATTGTCATATTGTATATAGGCTAGGCACTCCGGAGTCTGTAGCAAGTAATTTTGGTCAGTACTGTCGTAATAATTGGTTGGTGCGTGAAAATATGCTAGATCTTCATCTCTACTAAAGACCACTCCATGGACAAGCAATATTTGTCATCTAATATAAAATGTATATAGCCAGAGAAAACTACAACGGTGCCACAACTCGAACGACGACACACAAGCAAGAGCTGTCGGGAGGGAGGGAGGGGGGAATTTGGAATGTCCGGCAAAATGGGGGGGGGGCAGAGATAATATTGGCAGAGCACAGACAGACGTACGGACACAAAAATACTGTCAACATTCCATTGTCATGAGATAAGCAACCAGTAATGTTAAAGAGTACATTTTAAAACAGTAAAATGGAAAATAAAAAATACAAATCCTATATAAAAAATTTCATGAACTGTTTTAAAAAAACCTCGTCAAAGCATCAAGTTGATCAAATTTTCACGAAGAACTGCATCCAAAGTTTTAAAAATATGAAATTTAAATTTTGCAAAGGTGAAATAAAAAATTTGAAACGCAAAAGGACAACTCCAAGAACCTTAAAAAAGCACCTGTCAAAGTGTCAACATGGATTGCAAAAAATGAAGCTAAGAACTGGAATTTTTAGCAGATCAATAAAAAATAAAAAAAACCAATACTTGGATACGGACAGCTGATATATACCGGCAAGACGTGCAACACTCAACAATCACAAAATCAATATGCCAATTGCATTACGCTCTATTGAAGTTTTACTTTAGTAGTTTTTTACCGAAATCGTAATGAGAATGATAAATCGAACGGTAGTGACTGCTATGTAATTGTTAAATTAAGGGGGAGGGGGGGCTACCCAAGTCAAAAATCAAAGGTATCCAATTTTGCTTATTTTCACATAATATGTTACTCTCCCAAGGCACCCCAACCTCAGATAAGAACAATTAAGCTTGAAGGTGCACTTTTGGTTCAGTGCGTTTGTCAGTGTATTTACATAGGTAAAAGTGCGCAAAAAGCCTAAACTAGCCTTTAGTTTGACAATTCTAGCACATACCACATCAAGCCAATCAAGCTGAAACTTGGCATAGTAGTAGCCCACATGTATGCGCAAAATCGTATGATCCGCAATTTTCTATATGTGTTTTCAAACCAGAAATCAAAGGCAAAATGTCAAAAAATAGCGTTTTTTTGAGTCCGCCAAAATTGAGTGACTTTAGGTTTGGCGTTACTGTTCCTGCCTTGGGCAAAATTTAAAAAAATGGATCATATAGGTTGAGATATGACACTAGGCTATCGAATAATTTAAAAATCAGCTTCGCAAGTATTGGTATAAAGATTTCCAGTAAAGGAACGCTTTCAGAAAACGAAAAACGTTTTTTTTGCGCCATGATTTACACGTAAACTTGAATTTTTGGGAGCCCCTAGTAAAAAAATTGGCAAAAGCATTGGTTCCAGTTTGTTACATCTGCGATCCGGCTTCACTAAGGCTACATTGTGTGCAAATTTGAAGCCAATTGGAGAACCTAAAATTTTCACTTATACAAGTAGCCCCCCCCCCAAAGAACTAATCAGCAAATCAAGTAAAAGTTTTAAAACCATCGCTATATACTTTACAAAAGTGTCAAGTTTTACAGTAAAATAATGTCAAAAAAATAACCTCTTAGGAACAGCGCAAAACTGACAAAACACAGATATGCGTGATACAAAACTAATCAATTAATAATCTCATAAAAACTACTTAAAACCAGATCTGTACTGTGATCAGTAGTAGAATAAATTAATATAATTAATAATGATTACATACCAGCTAACACAATATCTGACTACAACTACGAAATATCTAAAACGTGACAAGACAAATAAAATATACAAGAAAAACTGAAAATCCGAATACACTAGCGGGATTCGAAATCTGGCTTTTGGATTGCTGATTTCTCCAGTTTTAACAAAAAGTTTTCCATTAAGAATGTACCAAACAAACTCACAGATATCTTATTAAAAAGAATTATAATATTCAATATTTCGACTACATAATATAAAAAATTAGTATCTATAAAAACCATAATTATGTTGAACTGACACTATACAGGTAATATAATACTACCAAAAGACTACAAGACTAATATCGCCACTACAAAAAACACAATTTATACATTGACAACGACAACAAAATCTGAACTAACTCAACTTTATCGGTCGTCAATATATCCCTATATATGTGCAAACGCTCAAGTATTTGGCAAACTAAAATTTCAGAAGATACAGTGAAACAAGTTCATCGAAAAAATGTAAAAAGTCAACACTCTTTTTCGGCAAAATTTTGCATAATGTAATAAATTTGGAAATATTATAAGCCATTCTGTAAAATGTTTCTAAATTAAATGTATAGCAACCGATTAAGCTTGAAATTGTTCTGGAAAAACAGCATAAATTATGATGTTAAATAGAAAAAAACATGTGAATAAATACAACTTACAAAGCATAATAATCAGAGCACAGAACACACAAAACATACACCGTATAGGGGGTATAAAGCGAATGACTTAGATGTCACAATAATAAAATAGAGACCAATTGGGACGAATAAAGCAAAAATAAAAAAAACAGCATAAATACATTAAAAAAACAAACTGAACAAACAGTAGTACACCAGAAGTCAGCGACCCAACAACTATAACTGTGAAATTTTAAAAGAAATTAACTAGGGGCCTTTTCACAAATTATATTAACTGGATTAGATTAACTTCAGTAACTAAGGATTAGTTTGATGAAAGTTTATGAAACTTTGCATAATAACTAAACTATGTCATCTCCATCTGCTTGCAAAATGTTATACATTTACGTTAATCCTATGTTGAGTTATGAAGTTAATCTAGTTAATCTAATCCAGTTAATATAATTTGTGAAAAGGCCCTAGGAAAGCCCATTTCAATTTCAGTGGTGTAAACACAAGAACACGAAAATGTATTCTATGCCAATTAAGTCAGCAAATAATTATATTTAAACCGTTTTGGTAAAAAATTTTCTGAACTAAAAAGTAAATGTATTCTTTACAATCACAAATTTAATAGCGATTCTTTAGTAAAGACTAAACACTAATTAATAGCTTATATAAATTTTGAAAAAAGAATACACACCAAATTGGAACTTATATGGTATCTTCATCCGTAGTTAGAAAAAGAATTGAGCTGAAACCCAAGCCCCTTAAGATGTTCCAGAACTGCTTCAGGCTTGAGAAAAAATATTACTGCAACAACTGTGAATGTAGAAATAATTAAAAAAATACAAAACAAGAAATAAGCGAAAAACTAAAACACAATAAAGCTATTGGACGTTATTTGTGAAATGGGCGGACAATAAAAAAGACAATCACACAGAATATACTTAAAAAACTGCAAACCACAGGAAAACGGCAAAATGTGCTACGGGGGGGGGGGGTTTAGTTGTTTTAGTTTTTTTTTGGGGGTGGGGGGTTTTTTTTTTTTTTTTTTGTGGGGGTTGTGTTATTTTTTTTGGGTGGTGTTTTTTTTATGGTTTTTTTTGTTCTTTTTTTATTATTTTATTTTTTTTTTTTTTTTTTTTTTGGTTTTTTGGTGTTTTTTTTTTGGGTTTTTTTTGTTTATGGGGGAAATTGGGGAGGTTAGTGGGAAGACTTATGTGAAGTTTCTGAAACGACCCCCTGGAATAAAAAAAAGTAATAAAGTAGTCTGATCAGAGAATAATTTTGATGCTCTCGATAAAGTCCGGTTTATACTCGTCTTTAAGGACATAAATACAAGAACAATTTTTTCAGCTGCTGCGAAGAAATTATCCGGCAGATTATGGAATACAACCGGACTTGATCTTACCATATTATGTTGAGTTACTGAAGTTAATCTAGCTAATCTAATCCAGTTAATATAATTTATGAAAAGGCTCTTACAAAATGATTGTAGCAAAATGCACCTAAACACAAGTCAAGTATATTTCGACCTTGAGCCATGACGTGCTAAATAAAACTGAAAAAACCTATAAACTACTGTAAAGTTATATCAAGCTCCCGATTAGTTCAAATACATTCCTAAGACGCAATAAACAATTATAGTAAAACAATATGATATAAGTTCAATAAATCAAAACATCATACTGATAGAATAATAGAAATCCAACTACATATTGCACTGACAATACGAAGAGAATAAAACACAGAAAAACACAGTTAAGCATAAATTAATAGTCATAAATAATACAACAAAACAATTATAGACCACAACAAATACTACAAGTACGGTACCACGGTAACACACAAACATACACAATGGGCAATACGAAAACTACAAACCGTAGCTACTCACTACAGACAGAATATTGTCAGCACGCAGCAAAAATATGTCACAAACGAGTCACAGGGATACCATTGACCACACCAACCCAAATTCTGTACCAAATCAAAAACTTTTAAGCTAGTGTGTGCCTCTTTAGAAACATATTGTGAACTTATTTCAAAAATTCAGTTGTAAGGCATTATACTTATGCATAATAGTCAAAGTAGATACATTTCTAATTCTAACTCAAAATTCTGTGTGCTTTTATAAGAAAATGTCAGCAAAAACACAGTAAAAAATACAAAAAACCGTGACTTGGCAAATCCAGATTATTTCCAAAAAATGCAAGCTGCTTGAAATTAAATTGTCTAGTTGTTGTTGTTGTTGTTGATAGCAGCAGATATCGTAAGGGTAGATGGAAACTTAGGGTGGAGCTAACACCTGGAATAATAGTTTATTTAGCGTAACCTATGATTATTGCGCGGCCGCCTCAGCGGCCGTGCATACTAATTTCAGTCAATGCACTGAAACTGAAATGACGTGTAAATCATAGTCAGTTTCAGTGCATTGATTTACATTGCTGATCTATGCTGGCCTGTCGACGCATGCGTTGTGTGTGTGCATTTTGTTCTGCGCGCGCGTGGGTGTATTTGTGTGTGTGCGTGTGCGTCGAATCTGTGTGTCTGTGAAGATTTAACAAGACCGACTGGCAAAGAAGTAACTTGCAGAATGTATACAGTTTCAGTAAATTATATGCTGCATATGACACTGCTGGCGAATTGCCACAGTGCGCTTGCTGGCGAAGTAGATGGATTATGTGACTGTCAAAGTCACCATTCCGCCGAAGTTACGATAGAAACGATTGAAACGGTCAGATACAACTGTTAATTTTCCTGTACGTTGTGTAAGGACCTACTGTGAGCGAAAAGTGCATACTGACGAACAGGTCAAGCTGATACGGGACGAGCTGAAAAGAATAGGTTATGCCAGTCTATTCTGGAAGATGTACCGTGAACAGATTTACGTAGTAGCCCGTAATTTTCTTGCTTGCACGCAACAGTGTGAAGTGGAGTCCGTCGGATTCACACTGGAATTTGCACAAGCAGAATTTCAAACCCGCCATTGTACCTTTTGCAAATGTCACGGTGAAGATCTTTCCCCTTGTGAATTTCCTCCCGGAAAAATTACTCCGGTAAAATTGTCCCCCGGTGGGAAAATTTGCACTGGGGTAATTTTTCCGGGGGGAAAAGTACATCGGGGAAAAATTCACAGCGTGACAACTACTCGTTTTGTTTAATTTTTTTATAACTGTAGGTATTTGGCTTATTTTTTAGAAGACACAAGTTGGAGGCGGTTCTCAGCCCCATATTGCAGTTGCCATCAAAAATTTTGACTTTTGCACAACTCCATCCAATCAGCGCAAAGTTATTACCCATAGCAACCACTCGGCTGCTGGATTAGTCAGCTTACACATTATATATACTAGTAGATGAAATTAAGTGAAAAAGTCCTGTTTGGAGGAAATAAGTTTCACGGATTTTTTTGGATAACATATATATCAAAAGATTAAACTGGCAGCTTCTGTACAACGGGATGAATACGTTCCCAACCCAAACTTTGTCGCCACGTCCATGCGTCTAAATAATGGGCTTGAAGTTGAGTGGTTGTACTTGTGCCACTCTAAACGTCTCGGCGTTATAGTAGTGCCTGTGCTGTGCTTGTGCAAGTGCTACTGTTAATCTGGCATTCTTGCTCCATTATTCTGCTGAACTAACATGTTGGTACACGCCGCGCTCAATTTTACCGAAACGGTAAAATAATACTGACTGTCATCCTGTAAAAAATATATACGCTCGTCAACAAAAGTGCTTGTTTATTATCATACGCAGGCAGCTAGCGAATTCTGGAAAGGAGCAACTTTTCCGCCGATTTTAGTTTCGCGAGCCACCATTTTTTCTTTACGACACCTTTACGGACAAGTATGAACCAATTTCGTGTTCGAGACCCCAGCAGGTCTATAAAAGGCATTAACTTAGCACTCGGCTTAAATTTCTTGCACTTATTTAATATGCGACACCTGTTGCGTTAATATGTTTTTTGATAGTCTATTCAAGTCCTAGTGTGCTATAAATTTACTCTATTCCGTAGAATAAGAATAAGAATAAGATATGCAGAGTGCAAAGTAAGCCAAGCTTAGGGCTGGTCGGTTGAAGCACAGAACGGAATGCAGTAATCAAAAATCAGCATTATCAGCATTCAGAAGACTCTGTAGAACACTGCATTCAGAACACGCTGGACAGGAGGCTATCGTTTAAACAGCATATCCTGCAAATAGCGTCCAAGATGAAAAAGCGGACTCAGGTCCTGCAGGCCCTGGCAGGTAAACGCTGGGGGTGTAGCCAAGGAGACCTACGTGCAGTATACCTCGCGTACATCAGAAGCTTGACAGATTACTGCGGATCAGCATGGCTCCCCTATGCGGCCACATCAAATATCCAGAAGCTCGAAGTGGCGCAAAATGCGGCAGCTAGGGCGGTGACAGGAATGCTGAAGTCAACACCAACAGACGCAGTGCTGAGTGAAGCAAACCTGATGCCACTGAATTACCGAAAGAAAGAACTAGCAGCGGTAGCCCTAGAAAAGATCCGGAGAAGAGAGAATAGCCCACTTCTAGGCCGATGCACAAACGCGCCAGTCCAAAACCGTCTGAAATCGCTCGGGTCGTGGCTAAAGGAGGCCCAGGTGGTCAGCCAAGCAGCGGGAATAAGCGATCTACCAGTAGAAACTACTCTAGCGGTCAGTCCATGGCAACCCTGGAAGCTACCAGAAACTAGTGCAGTCACTTTTTGCCCAACTTTATGCAAGCCAGTGAAAGTTACAGATACACCTCAACAGAAAAAAGCAGCAGCGATGGAAACACTGTACCTCCTGGGACACTTCGATATCTCGATATGGTCTGATGGGTCTGCTGTAAGTGGTACAGGAGACGGGGGAAGTGGATGGAAGATAACCTGGAGGGACAAAAATATCGAGACTACGGGGACTAGAACAGCGGGGACACTATGTTCCAGCTATCGGGCAGAAAAACTAGCGGTCGAAGGAGCACTGTGCGAGCTAATCGCAAATCTGGAGGCTGTAAGAGGGGTGAGAATACTGGTGTGTACTGACTCCCAATCCCTTGTCCGCAAGCTAGCAAGGGGGCAGGGGGAGGTGGCCGATAGACAAGATCAATGCATCTGGAACTTACTAAACGACCTACAATGCCACGATGCAAAAGTACATTTCCAGTGGGTCCCCGGACATTCTGACTTGGCTGGAAACGAAGAGGCGGACAGATTGGCCAAGCAAGCCGGGCAACAGAATCAGACCATGGTGCCGATCGACATGACAACAGCCAAAGCTGCCATTAAAAGAACAGTTAAGACCGAATGGCTAGCTAGCAGAAGACACGACTTGTACTTTGAAATTACTGGTGGTGGGGGCAAGTCGAAGACTAAGGCTGACACTCACAAGCGAAGACACCAAGTAGTTCTTGCACAGCTTAAAACTGGTCACTCACCGCTACTCCAGTCCTATATGCATAGGATTGGGAAATCGGCAAGCGCAACATGTCCGAATTGCGCGCTTGAACCAGAGACTGTCCATCACTTGTTCCTATCGTGCCCAGCCTGGGCAAACCAACGCCATGGCGTTTTTGGGGGAGTTCCCCCGAACTTGGCGGCGGTGTTCAACAGGGGCGGGAAGGCCCTGGAGTTCCTGCAGCAAACTGGGCGTCTATGATGGGGCCTGGAACTATGATCAGTGGATCGATGTTGCCGAAGCAGAAGAAGAAGAAGAAGACTCTGTTTCCAAAAACTTTTTGAATGGGTTTTTCCAATCCCACCTTTCAACTACATTGACTATTACAAAAAAACAATAATTTAAGTTCTACACTCTTTTTATGCTCAAAAAAATAGACTAGAAATGCGTGAAAAAGTCAACCTGAATTTACAAAGGAGCCCCCAGCACAACTGTACATAAATCAGTCCAAATAACCTTCTTCGATCGATATTAAACATTACTCTATAAAATATTGTCATAATCTAATCCACAATACCGTCTTGCTCTTTTGTTTCGTTAAAAACTATATTTTTACTGCTGACTTAAATCAGAAGTAAATTTCTGTTTGTCTGCAACTAAACTTTCTTAGACTGAGTCTAAACACTCCTTATGTGTACCACCACCCTATGCATCCATCGACCACTATGTGTGTGTGCGGGGGACTGGGGGGGGGGGCAGTGTGTGTGTGGGTGTGTGGGTGTGGTCTAAGTATATTTGTAGTCCGGGTTGACGAATGAGAATCCTTTGAACTCGTCCTGGTTGATAGTGCGGATGACTGCTGCGTCGATGGGCGTCAGAATGGCGTCTTCCTTCGTGAAGTCTGCGTCGAAGTTGGACACGTCCTTTTTGTTTTTCTGAAAAAACAAACAATATAAATAAACTAAAGTCTGACTTCTGCGATTATTACTTGCTGTACTCTTGATAGTCAAAATTTATTCTTTTCGTAACGAAATCACATGTATCTTTTCGCCAAGTGCAACTATTTTTTGTCAAACTACTTTTAAAACCCACTAGACCAGTAAAAGAATTAAGTCTGACAATGCCATTCTTCCTAAACTTCCACAACGTTTAGCCCGATGTATCCTGAATGGTTTTAATCTTTCAATGCATGGTGCCTTAAGAATAGCTTCTTATTTTTTCTTCATTTTTGGCTATAAAAATTTACACTCCATCTCTGGCAATAAGTCTCAAAATCAGCCGCTAATTTCACAACAGTCCTCCCCATTGTAATATACATACCAATACCATCTTTGGCTCTAAAACAAGTCAACATGACCCCCCTCTTTGCTGGTGTACATACAATTTTTGGTTTGAACGGCGGCTTGACCTTCCGGGCCTCCAGGGCGTCCCAGTCGACCTCGCGGAAGAAGGGGTGCGACCTGATGGCGTCCTCCGGGCCCCCGCCCCCCGACCCCGTCGGCACCACGCAGCCCAGACGCTTGCTAGGGTTCTTCGTCATGAACTAAAACACACACACACACTCACTCACATACACACGTGACACATACCTCACCCACATACGTCACACACACACAGGTGACACAAACACAAACACACACACACGTGACACACACATACGTCACACACGCATACGCCACACACACAGGTGACACAAACACGTGACACACAGATACGTCACACACACACATATATATATATACGTCACACGTCACACACACACTAAACGTCTAATCATTGTTGTTAGTTTCCACTGTGATCATCAAAATGAGCACAAATTGACGCGCAAAAAACCCATGGCTTCTACCCGATCAACCAATGCCAATAAAATCATTTTATGCAAAATGAACAACTACAAATTGAAAAATTCCAAATCTAAGCCTTTACCCTCCACAGTTTGCTACCCTCTTTGGACTGCTATCAAGAGTATACCCCCATCTACAGTTTGCTACCATCTTTGGCCAGCTATCAAGAGTATTATAGTGAGTACCCCCTTGAGTATGTTGACGGCCTCCTTGGAGAGCCAGACGGGGTAGAGCACGTCGTCGTGGAGTATTGCCTCGAACAGATCGTCCTCGTTGTCCGCCTCGAACGGGGGCTGGCCCGCCAGCATCTCGTACATCAGCACGCCCAGCGCCCACCAGTCCACGCTCCCGCCGTAGTCCAGCTCTTGCAGGATCTATACAACACATTCTCTGTACTCTTGATGTCTATCCATTATGTACTCTTCACTATACCCATCCTGTGCTCGTGGTGTGCAAACTACGCATTATTAATTGTTGGTGTCCTTACTCCTTAATCTACACATCCTCTACTCTTGCTGGCCCCACTCTACCCATTCTGCACTCTTGCTACACTACCATTACTGTACTCCTAGTAGCCGCAGTGTTCCTAGTCTAGCCGTTCCCTACTCTTGCTGTCCTATCGCTGTCCACACCCTACCCATCCTCTACTCTTGCTATCCATACTATACCCCTGATTGTGTACTCTTGTTGTGCCTACTCTACCCCTGCTCCAGAACTCTTGTTGTCCCTACTCTACCCCTGCTCCTGTACTCTTGTTATTCCCACTTTACCTTTCGCTCCTGTCCTCTTGTTGTCCCTCCTCGACTCCCACTCCTGTACTCTTGTTGTCCCTACTCCACCCCTGCTCCTGTACTCTTGCTGTCCCTACTCCACCGCTGCTCCTGTACTCTTGTTGTCCCTACTCCACCCCTGCTCCTGTACTCTTGCTGTCCCTACTCCACCGCTGCTCCAGTATTCTTGCTGTACCTCCTCTACTCCTGCTCCTGTACTCTTCCTGTCCCTACTCTACGCTCCCTGTGTACTCTTGCCGCACCTCAGGAGCAATGTAGTCGGGCGTGCCGCAGAAGGTGGAGGTGAGTTGTCCGTCGGCAATGTTCTCCTTGCACATGCCGAAGTCGGCCAGTTTGCAGTGCCCGTCCTTGTCCAGCAGAATGTTGTCCAGTTTCAGATCACTACAAACACACACACACACACCTCAGTCTAGAAAGAGTACAGAAAAGCATGAACTACAACTCAGGCTATGCAAACCACTACATGAAATCATGAACTACATAAGCTCCGTGAACCAATACATTAAGGTGGTAGTTGCGTTTTCGAGGTTTCTGTGATTTCTATGTAAACTTTGCGCCACCAGTACTCAAGTTATAAGTGACGCCTGAGCATGAATTTTTGGGACAGTACTGTAAAGGTCAAAATCCCCAGGCATGTCTCTCACTTTTTCGGAATTTCACCTGTGGACATTTTTAGAGGGTTTTAATTACAAGAAAATAACTTAAATTTTCGGTGCGTTTGCTTTTCAGCTATTTTCTCAGTAAATTGACTAGTTATTAAAAAAGTGGGGGACATGCCTGGGGATTTTAAACATGTCAAAAACCTTACCAACTTTCAGCCCCAACAGGTACTCGTATGATTCAGAGCTGTGGCGCAAGCTTTTTGTAAAAAATTGTAATATTTTGGAAAGGACCTTTCTTTAGTCGCTTATACTAGAAACAAAATCACAGGTTAAATTACAATCCATGGCATACATTTAGGAAAGATATTGTTCTACCTAATGCAAAAGACCGCTTGTGATTTGAATTTGTAAACGCTGAGCTATGGCTTTGCAAAAAAACACCTAAAAACGCAATTACCCCCTTAAATCATGAACTACACAGCTCTGTAAACCAATACATGAATTTAAGAACAAAAAAGTTATAAACTACACAAACTCTAAATCAATACAACCATGAATTTATGAGCTACGTTAAGTCGTGAACTACACAAGCTCGGTAAAACAACACATGAAATCATTAACTACATAAGCTCTGTAAACCAGTATATCCTTTAATTTAAGAACTACACACAAACTATGCAGCACACAGATTACAAAAATTTAAGAACTACATATTATGAACTACACAACAGTCTCTAGTGTGCGTTGTACCGATATATGACGCCGTGTTTGTGGAGGAACTGTAGGGCGCAGGTGACCTCGGCGGCGTAGAAGCGGGCGCGGGGCTCGTCGAACTTGCGAGCGCGCTGGATTTGGAACATCAGATCACCGCCGTTCACGTAGTCCATTACGAAGAACAGACGGTCCTCAAACACATACCACACTCTACTCTTGATATGAAGGGAAACTCAGAGGGCTGTCAACTCCACACTGTACTCTTGATGACTCAAGCTCAGGGGGCTGTCACCTCCCAGGTGTACTCTTGATGACTCAAGCTCAGGGGGCTGTCAACTCCCAGGTGTGTACTCTTGATGAAGTGAAACTCGGAGGGCTGTCACCTTCCAGGTGTACTCTTGATGACTCAAGCTCAGGGGGCTGTCACCTACCAGGTGTACTCTTGATGACTCAAGCTCAGGGGGCTGTCACCTACCAGGTGTACTCTTGATGACTCAAGCTCAGGGGGCTGTCAACGCCATGGTGTATATACTCTTGATAATTGAAGCTTAGGGGGCTGTAAACACCGAGGTGTATATTATACTCTTGATAACTGAAGCTCAAGGTGCTCAGCGTACCCTAGTCTGAAAGCAGCAGTACAGGGCAGTAAGGAAGGGGTGTCTGGCGGCCAGGGTGAGCACACGTTTCTCCACCATCGTGCAGTCCACGTCGTCGTCCTAAACACACAACACTCACTCCAGTGCTCTTGATAGCATATTTATATACTGTCACACGTTGCTACTGATAGCACATAGTCAAATACTGCTCTTGCTAGCACGTAGTCATATAATGCTCTTGCTAGCACAGAGTTACACACTACTCCTAGTAGCAAATGTAACGTATGTGTGAGTGTATGTTTGTATGTGATGTGTGTGTGTTGTGAGAGTGTTGTGAGTGTGTTGTGTGTGTGTGTGCGTGTATGATGGTGCTTGCATACTGTAGTGTTTATCTGGTTATGTTTTTTGTGTTATCCATTAGTTTGCTGTTTGCTGTTTTGGCAAGTGCTTCAGTTCTAATAAACGCTCTTTTCTGAGCTGGTCGGTTACATTCGAAGAATGTAGTCGGAACGCGTCGAAAAGGATCTAAGACCATCAGACCACATTTACAGCCCATTCCTATCGAAAGTGCGCCGTGGTCACGTGTGGCGATGGATGTGTTGGGTCCTTTGCCTCTGACATTGGATGGTAACAGATACATCCTGGTAATTGTGGACTATTTCACTAAATGGCCAGAGTGCATCCCTTTGCCTGGTACCAAAACGGAGCAAATAGCAAACTAATGGATAACACAAAAAACATAACCAGAGATTAACCAGATAAACACTACAGTATGCAAGCACCATCATACACGCACACACACACACAACACACATAGCGGTCTATGGTGAAACAGGACGCTTTCCACTAATTATAAACAGATACTTAGCTATGTTAAAGTACTGGTGTAAACTTTTAGATGAGCGAGACGCCAGTCCTCTTAAGCAATCGTATTATTCACTATGTGCATTAGCAATGCGCCATAACGACTCACGCACCTGGATTACTGCACTAGTTAAGCTCCTAAAATTTCTTAATCTAACTGATTTTTGGGCCCGACAAGAAATCCCAAACGCTAATCTTTTTCTAAATCTGTGTCGTAAACGAATAATTGATCACTTTTTAGTAGTTGAATGGAAACCGGAAGTTTTAAGATTAACCAGTCTAGATCTATATGCTCAGTTTAAAACAACCTTTGGTCTGGAAACACTGTTTTCTGTAGGTTTACACAAAAGTTTGTACAAAAGCCTTGTTAGATTTCGTCTCCGCTCTCACGACTTGGAAATTGAAAGAGGTCGCTGGGATCGCAGGGCGACCCATAGAATACCTCGCGAACAACGTTTGTGTAAACTTTGTCGAATGGGAAAAATAGAAGACGAAATTCACTTCTTGTTGGAATGCCCAGTTTATAATGATATTCGGCCATTTGTTGTTTCAGATTCTGTTGACTTGCACATTACATTTACCAATATAGTTACCGCACAATCTCGTGAAAATATACTTATTTTAGCGAAGTACTTAAAAAATGCCTTCGACCGGCGCACTGTACTATATCAAAATATATAAACATGTTTTTGTTGTTTTCTTTCTTTTAAAATCTGGCCATACATACATATTTTTAAATACCATTCATTTTTTTTTTATTCGGTCCTGATTGAAACGTAATTTTCGCCGAAGTTGCTCACTTGTACTGCTTATTTGCATATTAAGTCTCTGTATGGGATGTATATGCTGTTTCAATAAATATCATATCATACTCACGTACAAACATACACTCACACATACGTTACACATATTAGTCCTGATAGCACATAGTCACGTATTGCTCTTGCTAGTACAGAGTTACACATCCCTCCTAGCGGCATTTTAGTCACATTGCTCCTGCTAACATATTAATATAGTCACATATTACTCCTGCTACCAGCTGCAATTGTTACAACTGTGAAAATGGCGAGTTTGAGCAACTGGGCCCTGGTTGTAAAGTTATAAGTGTGGGCATACCTGCAGTATGACATCTTTCTTAAGTATTTTAAGGGCGTACACTTCTTCCGTACCGCGCCGCTCTGCTAGCATCACCTAAACATAAGCCATCATATCAACATCAAACAACATTAGCAACAAATAAACACACAAGTTACACACCAAATGTAACTGTAATATTATTGGGATTCAGCTATTACCATATAAAAACTAGACATTATTGATCTGCAAGAATGGAACTAATGGCCTAATGAATAGAGGCGGCGGTAGGAAAACTACTATTGCTCATGCCGCAGCGTTATATAAATTAGCTTTGTGGTACATAATGGTTGATCGTGTTACAGCAATTCGCTAAAGTTGGACGTACCTTTCCGAAACTGCCCTTGCCGAGAACTTTGATGAAGGTGAAATCGTGCATGGCTAGCTTGGGCTGTGCCGGTCCCCCCGTGCTAGCACCGCCCCCGGCCTCCGCCCGCCCCCCGCCCTCCCCTGACCCCTCGCCCACCGAACGGCTCGAGTCTAGCAGACCTGAAACATAATTAATATCACCGATACAACACACTTACCCCCTCCTACCTGAGTCAGTGACGGGAGCAGTAGCGCCCCTAGCTGAGTCAGTGACGGGAGCAGTAGCGCTCCTACTTGAGTCAGTGACGGTAGCAGTAGCGCCCCTACCGGAGTCAATGACGGGAGCAGTAGCGCCCCTAGCCGAGTCAGTGACGGGAGCAGTAGCGCCCCTAGCTGAGTCAGTACGGGAGCAGTAGCGCCCCAAACTGAGTCAGTGACGGGAGCAGGAGCGCCCCTAGCTGAGTCAGTGACGGGAGCAGTAGCGCTCCTAGCTGAGTCAGTACGGGAGCAGTAGCGCCCCTAGCTGAGTCAGTGACGGGAGCAGCAGCGCTCCTAGCTGAGTCAGTACGGGAGCAGTAGCGCTCCTAGCTGAGTCAGTACGGGAGCAGTAGCGCCCCTAGCTGAGTCAGTGACGGGAGCAGCAGCGCTCCTAGCTGAGTCAGTACGGGAGCAGTAGCGCTCCTAGCTGAGTCAGTACAGGAGCAGTAGCGCCCCTAGCTGAGTCAGTGACGGGAGCAGCAGCGCTCCTACCTGAGTCAGTGACGGGAGCAGTAGCGCCCCTAGCTGAGTCAGTGACGGGAGCAGTAGCGCTCCTACCTGAGTCAGCGACGGGAGCAGTCTGTGGCGCGCCCCTCCCCTACCTGAGTCAGTGACGGGAGCAGTAGCGCCCCTACCTGAGTCAGTGACGGGAGCAGTCTGTGGCGCGCCCCGCTTGTCGTGCCCCCCCTCCTCCGAGACGGTGCCCAGGCCCAGGGCGGAGCTGTCGTCGGAGCTGAGTGAGTGGACGGGCAGGGGACTGGATCGACTTCGCTCGTTCAACGCGCCCACCGTGCGACCACTCGTCCCGCCGCCGTCGCAGATTGATGGCTGCAAAACAAAAATGCCGTCCGGTCTCAAACACTATAGATGGGCACAAGCATCTTGCTTAATAAATTTCATTGGTTCATTCCGTGCCGACCATGTCAAGCAAGCCTGTCAAACATGATTGGTCGGCCGAATTTCAACGGCTGGCTAGAAGGCCGAATTTAGCAACTCAGCCGGCCGGCAGCTGGCCTCTCAGCTAGCCCAAAATTCCAACCGGTCACAAACACTGTTTGACAGCACTAAAGGAAGCTATCATATTTCATAAGCAATATTTAGACTTCCTAGACAAGCATGATAGAGGTTAAACAATATTTAAACTTCCTAGCCATAACAAAGAGGAGGTGAGGTTCAGTACCTTTTTGTTCTTTGACCTTTGTTGCAGCTTGTCGCCCGAGATGCCCAGCGACTGCAGGACGTCGGCCATCTCTTTGGCGTTGATGCCGCAGTTGTTGGCCACGTTGCGGACGCAGCGCTTGTGGACGTTGATTTTGCATGCGGCACACTGAAGGCCCTGCTTCACGATGCCGTAGAGAAGACTGCCACAGTGGTCGCAGAAGGTGGGCCGCCGGTAGTTGTGCACGGCGAAGCGATGGGGCACGTTGATGTTGAACCGCTGGCCACTGCCCGAGCCCGCCACCAGCTGAAACTGCAACACAGGGGTCATCCACAACACAGGGCATCTAGGGGTCACAGGGCAAGGGGTCATCTAGGGGTCATCCAGGTGTCAGGTCATGAGGCAGTCAACCAGTGCCCCAGCACAGGTCACGGGGTCATCCAGGGGTCACAGGGCCGGGGGGGTCATCTAGGGCTCACAGGACAATGGGTCATCCAGGGGTCACAGGGCAATGGGTCATCTAGGGGTCATCCAGGGGTCCGGTCATGAGGCAGTCAACCAGTGCCCCAGCACAGGTCATGGGGTCATCCAGGGGTCAGAGGGCAAGGGGTCAAGTCATGTGACAGTCAACCAATAACCCAACACAGGTCACGGGGTCATCAAGGGGTCACAGGGCAGGGGGGTCATCTAGGGGTCACAGGACAATGGGTCATCCAGGGGTCACAGGGCAATGGGTCATCTAGGGGTCACAGGGAAGGGGTGCTCTAGGGGTCATCCAGGGATCAGGTCATGAGGCAGTCAACCAGTGCCCCAGCACAGGTCACGGGGTCATCCAGGGGTCAGAGGGCAAGGGGTCAAGTCATGTGACAGTCAACCACTAACCCAACACAGGTCACGGGGTCATCTAGGGGTCACAGGGCAGGGGGGGTCATCTAGGGGTCACAGGACAATGGGTCATCCAGGGGTCACAGGGCAATGGGTCATCTAGGGGTCACAAGGCAATGGGTCATCTAGGGGTCATCCAGGGGTCAGGTCATGAGGCAGTCAACCAGTGCCCCAGCACAGGTCACGGGGTCATCCAGGGGTCAGAGGGCAAGGGGTCAAGTCATGTGACAGTCAACCACTAACCCAACACAGGTCACGGGGTCATCTAGGGGTCACAGGGCAGGGGGTCATCTAGGGGTCACAGGACAATGGGTCATCCAGGGGTCACAGGGCAATGGGTCATCTAGGGGTCACAGGGCAAGGGGTCATGATGTCATTTGTGACAGTCAACCACTGCCCCAACACAGGTCAAGCGGTCATCTAGGGGTCAAGCAATGTGACAGTCAACTACTGCATCACCACAGGTCAACCTGCCAATGAAGCTAAGGAAACAAGGCACGGCTCAAGGGGGGTAAGGGAGCAAGAACAGTGGAGGGTAGTCAAACCAAAGGATAAGGCACAATCTACCTTCAAATTGCCGCACAAGTCAGCGGCATACCTACATGAGTCGTGAGTGAACAATGAGTATTGTGATACCTCTTCATTAGTGGTGTCAATGATGTCGGGGCATTTCCAGACCACGTCCAGATGGCACCGCTTGTGCACCACCACCGTGCACACCTGGCACTGGTAGCCCTGCTTCCCCAGACCCCTGCAAAACACACACGCACATCATTATATATTTCACAAACTTTTGTGGGGGGAATGGCTCTCCGGTCAGATTTTGAGAAACACTTAATTCGGTGTAAACAGCGACTCTCTTTTGTTCATGTCTACTTGCGTTAACTATGAAGTAAACTTACTTAAGGTAGCGCTCAGCAACAAAACTCATGTTTGGCGCTCAGCTCATGCAATAAGTGGAAAACCACTTTAATTGTACATTAAAGAGACATGAAAAATCTATTTACAATACAGTTCAGCACTTTAATGTGAATGTGTCAAATTTTATGACCATGTCGAATTGCCTATTCACACTAATTTTGTTGTTGACCTAGCTCAGCGAAACTTCAACCAATTTTGACGATCTTGGTATTAACAGAAATATCTTTCAAAAATCTAGACGTGATTGATCTTTGATTTTTTATTTCTATTTTAGATTTTGATAAAAATCGATTTTTCGAAAATCAGTTGTGTTTGAGCGACTACAAAAAGTGCTGCGAGCCAAAATTTGAAAATCGAAAAACTTTCACTTCCGCATTTATATGTTTTCTTTCATTGTGCAAATTTTCAACCCTATCGCAATCGGCAGCTGGGACCCAGGTCCAAGAAAAGTAGTCGATTTCGCTACGTAAAAATGTAAGGTTTGCCCACACGTTTCACTTTCACAAAAATTAGACCTTTCCTAGGACTGCATATTTCCGTTGAAAAAAATTACCAAAAGCCATACTTAATTTTTTAAAAAAATAAATCAAAAATTTGACATTTTGGAAGATTTATCAGCTTTTCAGGTTTTTATTTTTGATTTGCTATTTTCACGGCTAAATAACTCAGCAAAACTTATGTATTATTATATTTAATACATCAATTAAAAGCTAAGAAGCCGCATATTTCAGTGATATGAGTAATCATCCATAAAATTAAAAAAATACTAAAATATGCACATCAAATGAAAGCTCTTTTCATTTTGAACGACTTTCTTTCGAAACATTATGGTCAAAAATGTCGCTGAAAAAAATTGAACGCCAAAGTCGCTTCCCCTGAGTGCCACCTTAATTACTTACTCCCGCCTCCCCTGATCAATCAAAATACCCAAAATTCTGCCAACATTTCAAAAAAGTTCTTTTTTTTACTAACTTTTGTCAAGATTTTCAGAAACATGTTGCACAGGCCCGCGGTTTTGAAAAGGGGGCACTGCATTATTCCAACTCCTCCTAAGTTTTACACATTTTCATTGCATAGACTATTCTCTTGCGCGAATACGTATGTATTCAGTGGGTCTGAGAATGCTTACCAAATGAAATCCCTGCAATGAGCACAAAATGTAGGCTGACGTAATATTGTTGCCATAAACTTGTGACCATTCACCTGAAGCACAAACACAAGAACAACTGCATAGTACAGGTCCCACCATACATGGATCGTTCGCCCCCCCATCGACGGCTCCCCCCGCAGATTTACGCAGCTGCAAATGTGTAGATCCCACCAAAAATAAGCTAAATATCGCGTACATAATTGTGAACTTAAGAAGACATTTTTTCAATTATTTATCGACTAAAAGACGTTATGAAGTTTCATTTTTTAATTTCAGCAGAATAATGGTCTACAAATAAACTCTAGTCCAAGGTCAAAAGTTGAGTACCTGCTGGAAAAACGTCAAACAAATAAAGCTCTAGCACCATTATAATAGCTCAACCCAACCAAATGTTGTCGGACGATTTCGGTCAGGTCAAAGGTCAAAAGGCCACAGGCAAAATATCAAAGGTCAACCGGCCAACGGTCAACGCTCAAAAAGTCAGTGGTCAAAAGGTCAAAGTCGAAACTCAACGGTCAATAGGTCAAGGGCCGAACGGCCAAAGGTAAAAAGGTCAAAAACCAACGGTCAAAAGGTCAATAGCTTAAGAGTCAAAGGTCAAAAGGTTGCGTCTAATACCTGATGGACCCGTCGTCGCATGGCCCCCCGCCGCTGCCGGCCATAGAAGGCATTCTGTTTCTCCTTGAAGACCCTCTGTTCGGCGGCACTGCGCTCCGAGGCCCCTCCTGGCCCCCCCTGACTCCCGCCTCCCACACTGCCCGTGCTGCTGCCCCCCACACTCCCGGAGCCGCCCAAGCCCCCGCCACCGCTCGCCGAGCTGCCGATGCTCGATATGCTTTTCTGGTGACTCACGGACGAGCCTGAAACATTATTATATAGACCAGTCAGTACTAGTGATCCAACAGGATCCCGGTTCCCGAGCGCAAATCTCGATCCGGAATCCTGAAGCAAAATCCCGATCCCGAACTTCAATCCGCTCGATCAGTAGTCACTACTAAACCATGGTTTTACGTACATTTTCATATAGTTTGCACATAATTTCATTACGAAATATTGCCTGATTCGTTACGAATATTGTAGATTGTTGTAACCCGTGGTCTACGCCATGTACTGACCCATGGAGACAACGGGACTGGTGGAGGGGGCATGGTGATGGGCGGAGTGAGTGGACAGTCCACTGATGCTGCCACCGCTGACCCCCCCGCGCCCGCCCAGCCCCCCGCCGCCGCCGCCCGCCGAGCTGAGCGTGTTGAGGCTGACACTGGTGCTGTCGCTGGCCAGCTCGTTCTCGCCCAGCGTGCTCCCGTGCAGCTCGATGATCACGTGCAGGCGACCCGCTGGCTCCAGGTCAACCTGCAACAGCAAACCCAGCACAATTATATGCAAATTAGCTTAGGGTCTTTTTCAAAATTGGATTTATCGGATTAAGATTTAGCTTTATTTCGTCAATAACGCAGCGTCAAGTGCACGCATATAATTGGCTGAAACTTGGCACACTTATAGATAATCTACGTGAGACCTGTAGGACAAAATTTCAGCCGCCTATTGTTATTTTCTGCTGTGTTATTTACAAAACCGATTTAAATCGAATCCGTTAAATCCAATTTTGGATAAGGCCCTTAAAGCACTATATTATGCAAATTAGGTTGCAGCACAATATGCAAATTAGCTAATATCACTACATTATGCAAATTAGGCTGCAACACAAATTAAACAGTGTTATGTATTTAAAGCTTAGTCTCATATTTTCTTAAACAGCAATAACGTTAATTAATAGTCTATGTCCGTCAGCTACGCTAAAACACACACGATGACAACCAGTTTTAAAATACGTAAATTAACCACTAGTTGATACATTTATGTGTCAATAATTAGTAAATATATACATCTCTTTTTGAGTAAATGATGAAAACATATTATATGGTTTATGATCAATCTATTTGCGCCACATACACACGCACACTCAGATGACATGTTACAATGAATATGCTTGTCCGTGTGTGTGAGTGTGTATATAGTTGTGTGAGAGAAAGAGAGTAGACGGGCTGGCCTGCTGGCCTCTATCTATTCTATCAGTACTAGCAGCACAGCTAGCATTGAATGAATTGTGGGCGGCTGAGGCGTTGGGAATAAATGTATACAAGCAGTCACTCAGGCCCGCCCCGCCAGCGACACACCACGGCCACACACAGCACACCTGCCACAGGGGCCCCCGCACAGACCACGAGAGGTCAGAGGTCACAGGTCAAAGGTGGACTGGGAGTGTAGAGGTATGCAAGCAGTCACCCAGGCCACGCCAGCAATACACACGGCTTGTAGCTGCCCGTGACCCCCAAACCAAGCGGTGCTGCCGTCACTGATGGGTCGAATGGGTCACTGTTACGAAAGGGTCAAAAAGTTTGCCAGTATCGGGATTGCCAATTGCTTAATCCAGTCAAGGCAGACATACACTCACGCACACACACACACTCTCTCTCTCTCTCTCACACACACACACACACGCACGAGCCCATCACCACTACACTGGCTCTCAGTCACCCGGACAGACAGTCAACCACCACAACGTTATCCAGGACGAGCCCAGACACACTGTAATATTGCACCGTTCAAAAGATCCCAGATGCTTTATCCCCTAGATTCGTCAAAAAAACTGCTGGACCCCCGGACAAAGCGACGCACTGGTAAAAGTAGCAAGTCAAACAAAACAAACAAACAAAGTCAGTCACCTGTGCTGTCGAAAGGGGCTCGCAAGTTTACACCTTCTATGCTTGACTTAACATATCCACGACTTTTGGCCAAATATCTCACTAGTTATTTATTTATGCCCGTGAGCGCTCCTCAACAGTGTTCCTGATATGAACCATTTGCAACTGTCATTGCTGTCTAGCCAGTAGATACCGCTTCACTGAACCACGATGACCCTTAACCTAATCCCCCTAACGCTAACCCCTCTAACCCCCTTAATCTGCTTGCTTACCCAGACGTCGTTGAGAGGCTGGTCCATAAGCTCTTCGAAAGTCACCCTGGTGTTGGCCACGAAATCGTCCGGGGGAATGGCGCAGTCGTGGAACACCGTAAACCCGATCCCGTGGCCTTTGTGAACCTGAAAACACAAACGCATGAGAGGGGGCTCCCAACCATACATGTAAGGGGGTCAAAATTGGGGCGGGGGGGCCTCTCCTGCAAAATTTTGGGCACTCTCCCTCCTGCCCTGGTCTTAGTCTTGGAACCCCACCCCCCAAAATCGAGGGGCCGGGGGCGAGGGTCCCGAAATTTGGGCAAAATTAAGTAAAAATGACACTTTTTTTGGAAAAATTTTACAAAATTTTACACACTATAGCCCGGTTCATACTTGTTCTTAAGGACACAGGGACAAGGACAAATTTTGGTCAGCTGCAGTGAAAAATTTACATAAACGTTTCGTGTAATTTTTTGCATGCGATTTGCAAGTGACCCTAACCTTATTCATGTGAAAAGTTGGCTTATTTGGCCAGGCAGTTTTCTTGGAATAGCATAAGGACAAAACGACAGGGACAATATGTATGAACTGGGTATCAGTATGAACTGGGCTTATTGGTTAACTTTGCGCCAACCCAAAGGCAAAGGCTTGACCCTTTGGCCACTTGCTGCGGTGTAATGTTATTGGTGCATATTCTTCAAATTTCAAAGTTTCAAAATGCTAAATCTACTACATATGTAAATCCTGCGAGGTTAACAACAGATAAGTGATAGTAATTGATTAGCATCCTAGCAGACAGGTTTCTCAATAATGCAAAAGTGAGTTCTATTATGCGACAGTATATATATAACATTTTGTGAAAATAGCCAAAAAATGTTAAAAACACTACTTTTTCCGTTATAAGTATAGTGAATCCGAAACTCATTGTAAAGACACTATATAAATGCCCATATTTTGGCCTAAAAGTGTATCATAACGTGTGTCAAACTTCATAAAGTTAGCTGTTGGTTCAAGCGAATCGCGACAAAAAATGCAAATTCGAAACTTCCACCTTAAGAGCTAATATTTGTGTATACATGCATAAAAAACAGAAATTGCCGCCTAATTGTCGATATTTTTAGTGACATCCCCCGAATCTGCAACATCCGCACATCCGCACAAAATTTTTGCGGATGCGGATGTCAAAAAGTTGCGGATCATCCGCGGATGCGAATATCCGCGACATCCCTAATTTTAACACACATATTTGCATGAAAAATGTAAGACTAACTACGCCACTAAATTGCAGAGGTCTGGCGTCGCGGCCACAAGAAAATTTTTTCAATTTATGGTCGAATTAGGTCAAGCTAAGAAAAGAAAATTTTCTCCGACCGGAAAATGAAAACAAAGGGGGGGGGGACGTCATAATAATAGTATATAATATATCAGTTTTTAACTTCGCAGGCTTTGTAGATTTGAAAGAATAAACAAAGTACTAAGTACGTACAGTACCAACCAAAACCAATAGCACCAACGTAGCCTTTTCAGTTTAAGATCAAATCAAGTCAATGTCCAGTCACCCAAGTCAACCATTACAGATTCGAACAAACATGAATGCGAAAGCCATTGAAGATCTCTTGAATACACACTATTATGTATATAGTTTGTTTAGTCCAAGTCTAATTTTTCGTACTTGCACTCATATTTGCTATTTTAGTAATTTTTGGTCAAAAATTTTGTAAAAATTCATCTCGTAACTTGTCTAGAACGTAATCTAGAAAGATCCGCAGCCGCATCCGCGCGGATGTCAGGAGTCGACATCCGCATCCCCGTCCGCGGATGTCAAAATAGTCACATATGCGACATTCCTACACAAAACCATACAAGGGTTCATTGTGCAGTGTGCACTACCTATACTATATTTACTGCACACAACGAGACAGGTCCTCATCAGAGTTGACACGTCACAAATTAACGTCAATGACGCACCTCTGTGGAAAATTCCTCGCCCCATCTAGGCTCTGTGGTCTTGGGCTTGGTTGTGGTTTGCGCCACGTGATATTCGTCAATGTCCACTGACACCTTAAAAATACAACACAAAAATGAATAGGGTCTGCTGATTTTTTAGGGTCTCCTTATTTTTTAAGGTGCTGCTTATTTTTTGGGTCTGCTTATTTTTCTTTCGTTGTGTTCATTTCTGTCATCTTAAAGATTCCTAGAGTTGGTCCACGGAAAGCATAGCTTTTCGCCATAATTTGCGTTAGCACTGTGACCAAACCTTACAAGATTAACGACACAAAAAACGTTTCGATAAGTTTTTTCCAGATATCATAAAGTTGAGTCAGGGCTAATTCAATCATAATACTCTTGAAAAAAGGGAAAATGCTTATGTAAATCTGCTTAAACAAGTTTCCCAGGTTGTTTCTGCGGTGTTTTCTGACGTTTGGCCATCGTGTGCCTAACCTTAATTTTGAGACGGTGTACTATCAGCACTTTAGCAGCTTATAATAAAACTGTGAACAACAAAAATTGAAACAAACAGCAAAAAACGAGGTATATATATATATACACATTACATTATTATATATACTCCAAACCAGCCTATTAAACAAACATACAATTTTAGCACCCAACCAAATCCAAAAAATAAAAACCGAAAAAATTCATACGTATGGATCCAAAACCACGCCGCGAACAGAGGCGCCCAAAAGTCGCATGGAATATTTCGTGGGTCGCAAATTCTCCGCTTCCACCACCTGGATTTTGGCAGTACCATTGAAAATCACCATACTGCGAGAGACACGGGTGATGATCAATCGATAATCAATTAATCAATCAATCAATATTGAGCCGTATTGCATGCACACAAAGAGAGACTGGGGTACAATAACACCGAGCGAAATCACCCGACACAGTCGTTCCGTGATAACGTGTGGTCTGCTGATGAATAAATTATCATAATATGTATACAAATATAGATACAAAATAATCAACAATTATAAAATCAATGATAATACCACCAGAAAAAATTAAAGCGTAGTACGGAATATATTATTATAATATAATCAGGGCAGGGTCAATAATAAAGTATGTATATTATATGGATATAAGCATACGAATAAAATCAATAGATAATTAATAATATTGATAAGGAATTAGCGCTGATGATTAAGCAGGCTATGAATCAGTTGTGGGTTGGCCATAGTTGGGTGGGCTCAGGTCAAAGGGACGGCTGGGGACGGCAGAGGCGATGTCTCCGTTCCAGTCGCATCTCTGCTCAATCTTTCTCCTTAAAAACACAAACCAATTGATATAAACATGTATATATTAGGGGAGGATGGGCTGGCATACTTTTAGGCGAAATTTTAAGGGGGGGCGCAATCCGCAATGGGGGGTGAAGATGGGTTTTTTCGCTGGCAAATTTTCGCAATTTTGCAAACAGCTTGAAATTTTTTTAGCAAAATCAATTTTTTCTTCGCAAAGATTTGTTTTGTATATTATAATACACTAGTACATATATTTATAGTACATTAGTCACTGGTCATGACATTAAAAAGTTAACGAACTTATTCCGCCTATAATATGGTAGGTAAGACTGACACAATTTTTACCTATGTATTTTTTGGCCAAAAAGCAACGATTTTGACATTTTTATGGAAATTTATGGAGCCTTCGGAAGTCCTGAGAATTATTTTAAAATTATTCACAATTTTCACAATCACAATCCATGCTCACTGCTCAGCCGTAAGTATATTCAAATTAGCCAAAAATGACCTTGTTTGGCCTCAAAATGCAACCATTTTGAAATGGTTGTTACTTTAGTGATGTCGCATCCGACCCTTATCATATTGTAGCTTAGTGGCATATACATGTAACGGGGTCAAAATTTTTGGGGGCCGCTGGCCAAATTTTGGGGACCCTCCCCCCCCACAGATTGACCAAAAATACCCAAATTTCACCAATTTTTGTAAAATTTTCCCAAAAAAGTGCCATTTTTACTAAATTTTGCCCGAATTTTGGGGACCCTCCCCCTGGCCCCTCGATTTTGCGGGTCCCCCCATCTCCCCCTCATACATGTATGCTTACTGCTACATGCGGTCGTTGTGATGCATGGGAGGAAATGTTTCCCATTTATAAACAGTCAAGTGTTTAGTCAGTTCCCAAACACCAAATCACAAAGTTTCATGAACGGGCATAGGGACTCAATTCTGAGAATTTTTTCATTTTTAGGCCAAATTTGGTCAATTGGGGACGTATATATACATCGGAAATGCTTTCCGACCAAGTAAAAAACCTGACGAGTTCACCTTAACTGCGTCAAAAATTTTCGCAATTTTGCGAAAAGGTTTGAAAATTTTTAGCAATCACCACCTTTTTTTCGCAATTACGAACGTTTTTGCGAAAAAAAATCCCAGGCTGTAGTACCCATACATGGACGTGGGGGGATTTGTATTCCACGCCCCCCCCCCCCCTCCAAGGCAACTTGACCCCCCCAGACAGGTGCTTCACCCCCCCCCCCCCTGATTGTTTTGAAGTTGCTCACGACAACAAAATCGGTGGGACAGAGATGGTGGGTCACGAGACAAAAATGAACGGAAAAGTTGCTCCCCCTTAGAATTCGCTAGCTGCCCACGTTATATAGCTGCCCCCCCCCGCATGGATGGGTGCGCGACCAAAATAGGGGGCTCCGACTCCGAGTAAAATTGACATTTTTGGTCCGTTTACAGTCAGAATATAGTCAGATGGGGTAAAAAAAATACGATCGAAAACATGGGGTAAAAAAAATACACCCCCTCCAAGAAAAACCCCAATAGGTATATGTCTGTTGAATACATACAAAGGAAGCAGTACTACTGCTACATTACTTAAACATATTACCTAGTCAGGGTTTTTTTGTGTAAAATAGGGTGTATTTATACATCGGCCGCCTAATTTACACAGCAAAAAATTAAAATACACACTGATTTACACAGCCCCATTTCCCCCCAAAAGCTGATGAAACGACCTATTTTGGTTGTAAAAATTACAAAAATTCGCGAGTGGCGATTGCTGCCTGTGACCTCTTTGTCCTAACAAAGTTAAGTCTAATTTTTGACAGCAAAACAAAAAATCTTCAGTTTCAGCTCTTGAACGGCTTATGATTTTTTTATTTTAGCATTCGTTTTTATGCACTTGAAAGTTGACAGTGAAAAATCAGCCATGCTGAGCCCGTCTGTGCGATTTCTTGTCCTACTTCAAACTACTGTAAAACTTTTACACCCGGATTTGAAAAAAATGTGTAGGATCTGGCTGATAGAACAACTCTCTATCTGTGTAAACCATGCATGTACACGGGGTATCGGCTGGGGCTGGGGTTTAGGGCTTGTTTCAGATTTTTCGAAATTTTAGGGGGGCTTGCCCTGGAGTATCGGTTATATACTTGAACTGACAAAAACGCAAAATTTTTTAATTATATATATATCTCATATTTTTTATTTTCGTATGTAGTTCGAGTCTCAAAGTCGAAATATTACTTTTAAAGTGAAAAAACTGTCAATTGTTACCTAAAAAATGCTAAAATACACACTTTTAAAAATTTACACAACATACCCTAAATTTACACAGCAAATTTTTAATTTACACAACATTTACACAGTGCCGATTTTGAAAAAAAACCCTGTACCTAGTAATAATCTGTGTTCAGCTTACAGTATGAAGCAGACAAAATCATGCTCCCAAAACATGGCTCATTTTACAAGGGTTCACAAAATTTTGACAAGATTCTCTTGTCACGGGGTGTAGCTGTTTTCCGGCACCAGCTGCGCATATGGCATAGTCAACTACCCTACTTTCAAAATGTAAATGGTTCTTCTCTATTGGTACTGGTTGGCGCGTACGGGAGCCATATTTTTTACCCCCCATTTTTGGTCGACTTGTGGGGAAAAATACGGGTACTTTTTGCTTTTATGTCGTGTTTTCAAACCAAAACAACTTTCTTTGCGGAAAAAAGTAAGGACAGGAAGGTGCTACGGCAGCCAAGTGTACTACGACCACATACAGACGCACAGATGCCTAAGTTGCGAAGCTGATGATAACAATGGTTATTCACTCTTTAAAATACATAATCTGGGTACAATTTGTGGTACAACACGATTTGAATATTGACAGCAATGAAGGAAATTTTAACTAATTTAGGACTATAATTAAGTATGCAAAAACTATCAAGCAGGGCGTCGCCACCAATTTCGGCGTCCGCGGTACGATCTTTACGTCAAATGATTCAGTTTACTGCAAAGAAATAATACATAGACGGAAAAAATTTTGAAAAAAAAATTCAAAAAAGAGTGTAGTGTAAAAAGTAGTCGTGGTGTTATTGGGGCTTCAATTTCAGTGGCCTTTTCTTTTATGTGCGAGTTTAATTAAAAAATTGAGTAAGTCTGAGTTGAGTTTCATAACTGTAGAAGCATTTTGGCCTGCGTTTCTTGGATGGGTCAGAATCGACCAGTATTTTTTCCCCCAAAATGGGGGTAAAAAAATATGTTTATTTTTCGATTTATATAAAATTAGTACTGCAGAGAAAAAAGTTTAATATGTAGTTTTGTAGAGCAACTCCGCGAGGTATTGTTGGAAAAAAGTTTGTCCGAGAAACTTAATCCAGGAAAGCAAAAAACCTTGTACTCATATTTTGTATTTTTTTACCCCATCTGACTATATAACATTAAACATCTCACAACTACGATGCTTAGCGATTTGCCATTTCGACTTTACGATGACAATTTCGCGCCCGGCCCGGTAAGATAACCCGGTAAGAAAATTTATATGTGTACCCTAGTTTCCGCATATCGCCGGCCCGCTGTTTGAAATTTTTGAAAAAACATAGTTTTTGAATTTGAATAAGACGTGCAAACGTGTCATTTTCTGCCTTACGTATACATAATATTGCAACTGAGTGCATTTTATCAAACGTCAAAAAACGGAACTTTTATTTTCCCCTCAATTTTTTTTCTGGCTACGTGAATCACTCTTGGCACCTTATTATATACATAATTGTGTTATGGTTACCCCCAATGTCCGATGAGACACACTTTACTGTTTACTTTACTTTACCATCATGATGACTGCTTGGTTGAACTGGACGTGCTAATAATTCGGGTGTTCCAAAACTTTTGTCTACTTCAAATGCAAAGTTTATATGGCTGGTGCGGTTCAACCCCAACTTTGCCAACTGAGTCAACTACAATACATGCATAATTAGAATAAGCTAAAACATTTGTATAGACACACAAGTACATATTATATGATATATATACGTATGTGTATATAAAAGTTTTGGTATAACATATCCACAGACAGAATAGACATATAAAAGATATACAAAATATATGTATATATATGTCTACATACGTACGTACGCATGTGTGCAGTATGGATAGCACACATTTAACGCCGACCATGGTTCTGAACTAGCGAATGACAAAACGGCCTTGCCAACGACTATTACGCATATGTGCACGGGCAGATTTAAGCAGCGCTAAAAAATACCACCGATTAAGCTCCACTGCGCTAACTGGTATAAACAATATCATGCATGCTCATTTATGGATATATATACATAATGTTGATTAATTTAAATAAAAAATCAATTTCAATGCAATTAAACACTAAAAAAATGCATGGAGTAGAAGCTATTTCCGCCGAAAGACGTCAATTTTTGAAGAAATATTGTGAGTCACATGGGTGTCAGAGAAACGAATTTTTAGTCCATACTGCAGCCCAAAAGTTGTATATAAAGCCGATGAAATACAGGTTATACATACTCATACTGATATCGAAAAAAAATGGTAGGGTTCTTTTCCCCGCATTAGGGTTTTTTTCCCGGAGGTTTCGAGGCTTATATATCTATATAGTGATGCGGGGAAAAACCCTATTTTCAACTTTTCGAGCCGTCCTGTGCTGAACATAAATCGGATCCATTAATGCTCGCGGCTGTTATAACGGCCATAACCATATGTAGGCAGCTACCGAATTCTGGGGGGAGGGGTGAGCCACCGGGTTGGGGGGGGGGGTGCGGAGCAACTTTTGAGGCTATTTTTGCTTCGTGAGCCACTAATTTTTGCTTCGTGGGCTAGCTTCAAAACATTCTGGGGGGGGGGGGGGTGACGGACCTATCTGGGGGGGGGGTGACGATGCCTAATGGGGGGGGGGGGGGAACCCCCCCAAACCCCCCCCACGCCCTTGTGGCCATAACTGTTGCACTAATGAAATGGATTCTCACGGTCACCAATGAACCATTCACGGTTCTGAGTAATGAGCCTCGAAACCTCCGGGGAAAAAACCCTATATATAGCAGGCGGGGAAAAACCCCCACCCCATTTTCTTGGGAAAAACCCCACCCCAGTTCCGGAACTTGGGTACGTGGTACAGGTCCAAAAAATTGCCAGCGTATAGTACAGTCCCTGTAGGCAAACGTATATAAGCGGTATCCAAAAGGGGTCTCGCTGGTATTTTTTATGAGTCAAAAATTGGACTCCCCCTTTTTGACCCGACATGACTCTCTAAGGGAGGTGAATTTTGGAGTCTCATTTCTCAGCACTAAGAGATGGGAGCTCAACCTCAAATATAAAAACACTTTTACAGAGGACTACCCTTCCTCTATTCATGACCGCAGTGGCAGGTCCCTCCTTCTTTCGTACGAGGGGGGGGGGCATGACCGAAATTAGACGGGGTAAAAAGACCCATGTGGGGGAAAACCCCCTTTTTGAAAATGGTCTGGTGATGTCCAAAAACCTAGTAGCTACCCCAAAAGACTCAGGGTAGTGCAAAAAGACGTTAATTATTAACACAAATGCGCATACTGACATTTTCTTGATCGAATTCTGGGATAATAGTCGGACTTTGTCATTTTGAGGTCGCTTTGCAGCGGAAAGTAGTATTCTCTGCTACTATTGCCAGTTTCTTGTACGTTTTTAATTATAGCCTGTTAATTTGTCTTGCTTAAACGCCAAATAACCGAATAAAATTACAATATGGCCGTCACAACCAGTCACACCCACTTATATACAGTAACCCCCACTAAAAGGTGTTTTGTTTTCAAATCTGAAAATTTTATAATGGGCTGCGAAGGGCAGTTTTCAAACTTGTGTACCTGAGGCCCCATAGCAAATCTGCGTATAGTTTTGGCATCAGGGGCCTCTACTACTCCGAATACGTGCCATAGCGTTGTTGAAAAACTACAACTAACACACTTTTCGATTGATCTATGGGGTGGGTTTTTTCCCCACATGGCTTTTTTTCCCCACATGGCTTTTTTCCCCCAAGTGAGTTTTTTCCCCGGCAAGTTTTTGACTTCCCGCCGAAAACCGGTAAGAGATAGCGAAATGAAACCGGACCCAGCGTTTAGACCAAGGTTAGGCCTACGACAGATTTTTTCGAAATTTCCCCTGTGGAAATTTTTAGAGGGTTATATTTAACACGAAAATATCTTAAATTTTCGGTGCGTTTGCTTATCAGCTATTTTGTCAGTAAATTGACTAGTTATTAAAAATGTGGGGGTGACGCCTGGGGATTTTAAACATGTCAAAAACCTTACCAACTTTCACCCCCAACAGGAATATAATTGTATGATTCAGAGCTGTGGCGCCAACTTTTTGTAAAAAACCCTAAGATTTTGGAAAGGACCTTTCTTTAGCCGCTTCTACCGGAAAATCATCTCAATGCATGGCACAGATTTAGGTAAGATATTGTTCTACTTAATTCAAAAGACCGCTTGTAATTCGAATTTGTAATCGCTGAGCTATATATAGCATTTAAAAAAACAAAAACACAATTACCCCCTTACGGGGGGAGCTACCTAGGTCAAAAGTCAAAGTTCTCCAATTTTGCTTATTTTCACATAATATATGTATATGTTACTCCCTCAAGGCACCGCAACCTCAGATAAGAACAATTAAGCTTGACGGTGCACTTTTGGTTCAATGCGTTTGTCAGTGTATTTACATAGGCATAAGTACGCAAAAAAGCCTAAAAGTAGCCCTTAGTTGGACAGCTCTAACCTGGGTTTTTTTTTTGGGCCAAAACGTTAGCATTGGCGAAAATTTTTGAGAGTTTGCTAAAACTTTTTTGGTCGTTTTAGCCAATTTGCTAAAACAAATTCGGCAGAAAAAATTTCTGATAACTCTGCAATTCTCCAAATTTTGTCCAAAACTCAAAAAATTTTCCTATGCGTTCCCAATTGACCGTTTTTTGCCATTAGATAGAAAAAATTTCCTTGTGACTACAATTTACACCTATCTGCAACAATGTTTGACTTAACATAGTGATCCAGTCAAGTATTTTATCTTTCTATTGTTCAATTTTTCAGGATCAGTTTTTTAAGTATATACTTCGTTTACTGAAAACTTTCGCAAACCACGTTCGGTGACGGTGAGTCATTCCGATCCGTCAAATTCAAACGTGGGTATTTCGGAATAATTCAAAAAAAAGTTCGGCCTCGCCCTTTGAACTGCTACAATACCAATCCAAGACACTTGCTGGTTCATGCGGTTCGAAAACGCCAACATACAACAACATAGCATTTATAAACAAATTGGGAAAGAGAGTTTCAACTTCGGCATTTTTTGGCTGCGTGAACGCATACAAGGGTGGGGGGGGAGTGAATTTCCCCCCGCCCCCGAAATTTTTTCCCAGTGAATCTTTACACAAGGGTCCCCAGGGGGGCAGGAGGAGTGAATTTCCCCCCCGCCCCCCAAATTTTTTCCCAGTGATTCTTCACACAAGGGTCCCACCTTTGGTTTTTATTGCCCGGCCAAAAAAAATTTCCGATACGTCTCTATATAAATAAAATTTGTTAAAATTTTTCGTCGGGGCTCCCGCCAACACTCCCCAGACCCCTGCGACTATGAAAGCTTATGCATATCTGAGTTTCAACTTCGGCATTTTTTGGCTGTGTGACCGCATACAAGGGCGTACCCAGGTGGCGGGGGGAGTGAATTTCCCCCCGGCCCCCGAATTTTTTTCCCAGTGAATCTTTACACAAGGGTCCCCAGGGGGGCGGGGGGAGTAGATTTCCCCCCCGCCCCCGAAACTTTTTCCCAGTGAATCTTTACACAAGGGTCCCCCCTTCGGTTTTTATTGCCTGGCCGTAAAATTTGACCCAATAATAAATAAAATTCGTTAAAATTTTTCCTGGGAGCTGCCGCCCCCATTCCCCAGACCCCTGCGACTCTGTGGATTACTTTTCTTTGTTATTACCATTCACCAAGGCCTATGCATGTCTACACGAGTATATATGCTACATTTACTTGTGCAGTATATATACTGTCTGGTGTGACGTTCATGTTCTCATCTTTTGTTTTAATTTTCCTGTTTTAAAAATTTTCTGATTTTCCTTTCCGATACGTCTCCAATTGACCAAATTGGGCCTAAAAAATGAGAAAATCTCCAACTTTTTTCTGGGGGCTGCTGCCCCCAGTCCCCTGCAGCTTTGTGGTTTAGTCATCTTATCTTACGTTTTTAAGCCGGTTTTGTACGTGTTGCAAACTTACAATGGCGAAAAAGTGCATTTTATCAAGACCAATTACAAAAAATCGAAGTCATTCGTCAATCGTCCCGAAATTGTTTTTTGGATACGCTATAAGATACTTACAGTCAAGAGGTATAGAGTACCCAGGGTGGGTGGGGGTAATGGTGGGAATTCCACCCCTACCTCGAAATTTTTTACACAGGCCCTGCCCTACGATTTTTATTATGCAAAAAAATTTCCGACACGTCTCTAATTGACCAAAAAATGTGATCCAAACATCAAAAATAACTCCCAACTTTTTTTGGAGGCGTCCGTCGCCAAATCCTTGCGACTGGGTTAATGGTCTTACATTTGCAATGCGAATTTTTGCAAAAAGTGCAATTTGTTCCATTCTTTCCAAGTATATATTTCCCCTCCGAAATTTTTTTCTGAGTATGCCTATGCCACTGCTTAGTTACTTGTGAAAAAAATCAAATTGAAGTGAATTGAAGCTAAATAATGCTTTATAAACATAGCTAAAAAATTTTAATATTGGCTAAAAATTTTTCAGACCTTTTAGCCACTTTGCTAATACCTTCTGGCGAAAAAAAAACCCAGGCTCTAACACAAACCACATCAAGCCAATCAGGCTGAAACTTGGCATAGTAGCAGCTCACGTGTATGCGCAAAATCGTATGATCCGGATTTTTTAAATGTATTTTCAGTTCTAAAATCAAGGGCGAAATGTGAAAAAATGGCCGTTTTTTGGTCCCGCCAAATTTGACTGATTTTACGTTTATCGTCACTGCTCAGGTCATGGGCAAAAATTAAAAAAATGGATCATAGAGGTTGAAATATGACATAGGTTATCGAATCATGTAAAAATTAGCTTTGTCAGTATTAACAAAAATTTCGAGTGAAAGAACGCTTTGTGAGCACAAAAAACTTCTTTTGCGTCCATGATTTACACGTAAAATTGAATTTTTGGGAGTTCCTTCCTAGTGAAAAATTGGCAAAAACATTGGGTGGAATTCTAGAAGGGTGATTAGCGAGTGACTAACTTAATCAGTCGCTAAACGTTCTTTCATTATGTTCTGTCATTACGAATTCTACACGCTGAGAATAGACTTGCCTGATGTCATTCTGCACGCGCGTTATTCTTTTAATCACTGACTAACTTAATCACCCTTCTAGAATTCCACCCATTGCTTCCAGTTTGTTACATCTGCGATGCGCCTTCCCTGGGGCTACATTGTGTGCAAATTTGAAGCGAATTGGAGAACCTAAAATTTTCACTTATACTGGTAGCGCCCCCCCCCTATTTTACGTGTAAATCATAGGCGCAAAAAAATTTTTTTGTGCTCACAAAGCGTTCGTTTACTCGAAATTTTTGTTAATACTTACGAAGCTGATTTTTACATGATTCGATAGCTTATCGTCATATCTCAACCTCTATGATCCGTTTTTTAAACTTTTGCCCATGGCCTGAGCTGTGACGCCAAATGTAAAATCACACAAATTTGGCAGGCCCAAAAAACGGCCATTTTTTTCACCTTTCGCCCTCGACTTTCAAATTGAAAATACATATAAAAAATCCGGATCATATATATGATTTTGCGCTTACATGTGGGCTACTACTATGCCTTTCGCCATTTTTTTCGAATATCCGTGTTTTCTCGGTTCTAAACGTGTTTAAATGGAGTCGGAATAATAATTTTTTAGAATCAAAACAAAAGCACGTTGACCCCGCTCCTTCTGAAACACCCGAAAAAAAATCCGAAAGGCCGATTTACCAAAATCTTCCAATTTTTGACCGAATCCAAACGGGGCCTCAATTTAGGCTTAGGCTTAGGCTTTAGGCAGTCTTACGATACCTTTTTTGTTCCTTCTAGAGAAGGAACTATTGTTTTGAAATCAACTCTGCATAGTGTAAAAGTAGCAGCCACATGTTGTCCATCGCATATGATTAACACGTAAAGTCAGTATGGGAACCGACTGCTCTTTTTTTGAAAACAGGCTTTTTGTTTACTATTTTTAATTAAATAATGGTTAATAATACTTTTGACTAGGTATTGAGTTGTCACTTTACTAAAATTTTGTGATTTAAAAAACATTCGTTCGGTAATTTTTCAGACTCGATACACATACTTATCACGTGATCGTCTAGTCTGCTGTTTGCTTTGTACTATCCTTCTACATAGTCGTAACTAGACATCAGTACTCATCGAACTGGCGTGGTCAAGTGGTCAAAAGCGCTAGTCCAGAATTTGCTGATACAAACTTCGAGGGTTCGATCCCCATTCATTGAATTTTTTGCAAAAAATTTACACCGCTTTTGAAAGCAAAAACGGTTTTTGTTGGAGATATTCTTGTCGAGGAAAAGCGATTGCGTCATTGAAATCACAAGCAGTTGCGGTGATTATGCGGTGTTTTCGACAAAATTTGTTGAATTTATAGTGTGTGAGATCAACACCTAAGCATTGAAACTGAATAAATTGTCGGTGCACAGGTATCAGGGCGAAGCTAAATTATCCTGGGTAAATTAAGCAGAATTTTCACTCAGCGAAGGAACCTTGCCCCTTTTTGGGGCCTGCTTGTTATAACTATTTTAAAAAAATTTATTTTTTCAAAATTATTTAAAAGCATCTCTCTGGAGGTTGTACCTACCAGAGTACGGTCTAGGGATGACTGCAAGCACCTACTAGAATAATTTAGTTTCTAACAATATATATATGTTGCACTGTCATACATATTGCCTATTTATTTATTTATATTCTACTTTTATTATTTTTATTACAGTTAGTATGGCGGCGAGAAACGATGACCAATACACTACGGCGGAAGATGAAATGGACCATCAGTACAGCTATGTGGTTGACGTTGAAAAATCCGGACACTCAGGTATCAGTGGCGTATCCAGGGTTTCGCAAAGGGGGGGGGGGGTGCGGAGCAACAGTGAGCCACTGCCGACCAAAGGGGGTCTGGCGGTGGCGGCAACCCTCGGACCTTGTTTGAGTTTGTAATCGATAAACTACAATAGTGGATCTGCAGCAAGCACTAACATTGCGGGGGTCTGGGGGCGGCAGCCCCCAGAAGTTTAAGCTTTTTTGAGGTTTTAACCATCGACATTGCATTGAAAACTGCTCTTTTTACATGAAATAAAAATTTTTTGTGGATCTACAGCAAGCATTTAACAATGCGGGGGTCTGGGGGCGGCAGCCCCCACAAGTTGGAGCTTTTCGAGTTTTTAACCGTCGACATTGCAATGACAACTGCACTTTTGACATGAAATAAACAAAAATATTTAAAAAAATATTAAGCATAAATATTTAAGCCCATGGATCAAAAAATAGGCCCAAGGGCCAAGGGCCTATGATCTCGTATATAAACGTTATAGTCGAGCGGGGAATAAAAGTCACGTCCATTTGGCGGGAAGAAAAGCCCTTTGTGTATAGCTGCGTACATAAGAGTTGGAGTGAATATTTTTGTGCTATGGGCCAGCGTAGGCTATTTTATGGCTGCGTTCAAAAATTGGGGTTTTGCGATGATTTATGTATCGTTGCAATATGGTTTTGCCAGGTGGCTTGTTCTGATCCGTCGTCAAAAACGACCGTTTCTGATGTGTGTTGCAATTTTAGGGCTGCAAAATCAGGCGCGGATCCAGAAATGTTCAAAGGGGGGGCCCTACCTCGGGTGACGACCGGGGGGGGGGAGCGAAAATCATGTAGGCATTTTTGAGGCCATGATTTTATCGTGCTGAAAAATGCTGGAAGTTACCGGGATGTTCCCGATCGCGGCGACTTTTCCAATTTTTAGAACGATTTTGGTCAACTGGAGATGTATCAGAAATTTTTTCCGACAAAAATTAAAACAAAAGAAATGGTAACGTGATATCAGACAGTGTATTACACAAGTAAATGTAGCATAATATACTCGTGTAGAGATGCATCGGCTTTGACGAAAAATAATAACAAAGAATAGTTAAGCCACAGAGTAGCAGGGGTCTGGGGGCGGTAGCCCCCAGAAAAAATTGGGAAAATTTTTTGATCTTTAAGCCAAATTAGGTCAATTCCAGGCGTTTCAGAAAACTTTTTCGGACGGACCATAAAAACCCATTCCCATTCCCCCATCCAGTGGCGCACCCAGAAATTTGCTGGGAGGTTCAGTTCAGCCAAAATTTTTAGCTGCGCTAGTTAGTGAAATTAGGAGTCACTTATATACCACGGTTGCGGGGGTCTGGGGACGGGAGCCCCCAGAAACTATATATAGCTTTTTTTAGAAAATATAAGCAACACTTATCGAGAAAATATAAGCAACACTTATCGAGAAACCAGAGTAAATGCGGGGGTCTGGGGGCGGAAGCCCCCAGAAGCTAGAGCTTTTTTAGAATTTGGAAATAAAATTTTGCATTGAAATTGAAAAATTTAAGCAACACTTGTCGAGAAACCAGAGTGAATGCGTCAGCCACTAGGAAAACAATTGGGGAAATTTTTGATTTTTGGGCCAAATTAATTGATTAATTAGAGACGTATCAGAAATTTTTTCCGGTGAACCCACAAAAACCAAAGGGGAGACCCTTGTTGAATTTTTCTTATGAGCTAGCCAAAAAGGGGGGTTCAAGCCACCTGGGTATATACACCCTTGCCCCCACCCCCCCCCCCCCCAACGTAAGCAATTGCATTACAATAGGCTGGGCACAATGCAGCCATTTATACACATGCATGAATCCTTACGACATAATAACAATGAGAACTACGGTAAAATGATCTGGGGGCCTGGGGACGACAGCCCTCAGGAAATTTTTTGGATATTTGGGCTAAATTTGATAAATTGGGAACGTATCGGAAAACTTTTCGAGGGGGCCCTCTTTGCCAAAGGGGGGGGAGGCCGGGGCCCCCGCCCCCCCCCTGGATCCGCCACTGTGCAAAATGACACACGAGACGCGGATACACGTGCCGTTAGCAGATCACCATATATAAATTTATAATTAAATTGTTATTTGTGTATTTGTATTATTAGTGTTATTTGTATTTGTTTATTGTTTATATAAATTTTATTATACAGAAACTATAAATTGGCCGAAAATTGCTAATATGTGTCGTTTTTAGCGTTAAAATAGCAATTAAATGCATTTTAACACGTTTTAAAAAAGAAGTCATTCCCCCCGAAATTTTTTGTGGCTACGCCACTGCAGATTGGTGTCATATGCACCAATCGTAATATCACCAATAATATGTAATAATAATAGTAATATCAAAAATTAAAATTAACAAAAAGTGAAAAAATCGCAAAAAATATAATGTATGCAAAAAAATATAAACATGTATGCAGCAAAGCAAAAAATATTGTACTTTGTGTTTACTTTTGTATTTTTTATCCTATCTGACTATACACACGTGTGAGACATCAATCAATTAACACAGAATATAATAGACCTGGCATATATATAGGCATGCACAAAGAAAAAAGGTATCTAAGCCGAAAAAAACATCAACAGAACGGAAAAAATTTAGAGATTTTTTAAATTTTGAAGGTAGAATTTGTCAATTGTGGAGGTATCAGAAACACTATTGTCAGCTTTTGAACTTTCGGAAAGGGGGAGGGGGCTCCGACCCTCTAAGTGGGGGCTCAATCTCAAACCGCTAAGGGGGGGCTGCAGCCCAGCCAGCCCCCCCCCCTTAAATACGTCACTGTCAGGAGGTATATAACAAAAGAAGAAGAAGAAGAAGATTTACTCACCAAAATAAACAAACAAGCGGTTAACACACGCAAAAAAACAAATAGAAAAAGTTATAAAACAGTTAAAGCGATTATCAAACTAAACGCATACATATAGCAAAATATATATGTAAGTGAAAAGGATGTCACGTGGCCATTTGTGACCTTTTAAGTGACACCCAAAAACAAATGAACTAATACGTGTAGCCATCATCAAAAGAAGCTTACTTGTGAACACCTATGTTATTCGTATTACATAATCTTCGTCAAAAAGAAAGAAAATAAGGGGCAAAAGATTGACTGAACGAAAGTCTTAGTTAGTCGAAAGAATAGTTTAGAAATGACTCAAAACTTAACTTTTCAATTTTTGACTTGAAACTTTCAACTGAAATGAAAATTAAATTAAATTAAATTAAATTAAAATATTAAATTAAAATTGAAATTAAAAATATTTTTAAAAACATATATTTTTTCTTTAATTAGGCTTAGGCTTAGGTACTATATAAAAAAATCGAAATTTTCAGGAAAAATCCTGCCAGCTTAGCCTAGAGAATCTTGCCAGCTAAGCCTAGACGATGCCTTAAAACATCATAACGCACTCAAAACTATCCAAAAACAAAGATTATATATAGCCATTTTTGGCTTCGAACTTTGGCCAACGTTCACTTCCAAAAACACTGAAATGCAATTTTCAAGGGGTCATAGCTCAGAAAACCCAAATTTGTGCATAGGGGTTCTATTAAAAAAATGCTTCCCTCAAGATGTTTTACTCCAAAAAATAGGTCCACTGCCCCCCCCAACTGCACTTGATCCTAAAAATGTTATAAAATTGTTACTAATATGTGAAAATTCTTAACATGTATTTAATATTTAACATGTTTTTTAAATAGTGTTAAAAACATGTTAATTTTGTGTTAAACTTCTGCAGGCAGTATTTCGCATGGTTTTTACATAATTTTAACATGTTTTTAACAGCTATTTAAAATTAATGCTGGATAGCTATCGGTAAAGGTTGATTCATTTTAAGGTGGCGCTCCTGAAATGCGGGTTTTGGCCATTTCAAAAATGCGCAAAAATAACCATACATCGTAAGAACAAAAGGTGTTCAGGATTGAATTTCCTTCAATTTGATGTGCATATCACATGAAAAATTTTTTGAAAAATTTTGGGCTTTTCATAGCAACAAAAATAGATTTTCACGAAAAATGGTTCATAAGCCAGTGCATTTACACGTATGTAATGATTTTTGAAGATAGAAAAACACTAGCAGCTGTGTTTTACTCGAACATACATACTTAAAAATTTTCGGTGTTTTATTAGATGTTGTATAGTTTTTTGTAAAAAAGCAGCATTTTCTGCATGATGCTGAAATAAAGTCCGTGTGACTACAAACGAAATTTTCGGCTTGCGATTTTCGAAAATTGGCTCAACAAAAAAAGTTAAAATTTGGCACACAACTGCACCTTGTTGTCTTCGAGCCGTCGCAAAATTTTATTTTGAGCAAATCGATAGTATTTAAGAAATTTAGTTGAATTTGCGTTTTTCGAAAATTTTCGTGTTTTTAACTATATCAATCATATTCATCGAAAATGAAGTTTTGCGACCGCTCGATCACGTTATGGCAAGCAAAATGAACTATTGGTTGTGCAACAGCTATCTAGTTGTGAAGAGAAATCGCAAGCCGAAGTTCCACTCACGTTTGGTCTACAGTGAATGCTAATTTGTATCAATCAACTTCTTATTTTGTGTTTGGGCATACTTTGACACCAGCTTGCTATTGCACATCTAAAATTGGCCCCAGATTGACGTTTTTTGAAAAGTCATATTTCAGGAGCGCCACTTTAAGGTGGTAGTGTCGCCAAAGCAGTTTTGCTCATAGGTTGCAAAAAGAAAGCTTTTTGCTTTGAAATTGTACGTTCACTGAGATACTAGTAAAATGCTATATGGTGTCAAATAAATACTATCAGACACTAAACTACCAATATCTACAAATATTTTGAACCAATCACTATGTGTAAGCCAGACATCACACAATAAAGACATAAAAGTTCAAAATTCAAGCCAGATATCAGATTGGCCAGCTTGTGAAGTACATGTAATGTTTTGACGCACAATTTTTTGTCACAAATAAGAAAAATAAAAAATAAAGGTTAGTTTTTCTTTAGATTTCAAAATAAGCTTTTTTAAAATTTATCATTATTGCTGTGAGTACTTCACAGTTTACGCACAGTTTCACAGTTCAAATAGGTATTACTCCGCAACCACTCAAGCAATTTGCACTAAATTTTGTGTGCATAAACTTGAACATGTGTGCTTTTAGTCTGTGAAAACAATCTAAACAAAAAGTTTTATAAATGTGATGAAATTAACGAATGTGAATAGGTTTTCAAAACGTCATTTTTCCGACTTTGCGACTTCACTGCTAACTGTATGCTGCATCAATTTTGCTGAAACTTATCGAAATTATTTGCCTTGAAACTTATTTTTAGAATATATAAAGAACAATGAGCTATCTTTCACTGAAAAAGTTTTATAGTCGCGCAAAATCGACTGCTTTCGCGACACTACCCCCTTAAGCCCCCCCCCCAGCGATTGCAGCTCAAGGTGCAGCCCCCCCTTTGCGAAATCCTGGATACGCCACTGCTATTAATCAATTTTTACGTAGCTTCAGTTATTGCAACGCTATGCACACAAACATTCAAATTTTAAAAGCTGAGTCTAACTAAACCTCAACCTAATTCAAAACTATGCACGATACTACGGGTGGATTTCACAACGGTGGTTTTACTAAACCATAGTTTTACGTACGTTTTTATATGATTTGCACATAATTTCATTACGAAATATCTCCTGATTCGTTACGAATTTTGTGGATTTTCCTAAATAAACCATGGTTTTAGCGCTGTTGAAATTTGAAACCTGCAGCACAGCAGGTCTCTATTTTACTGAAATTTCAGCTGGGCCAAAACCATAGTTTAAGAAAATCTACGAAATTCGTAACGAATCAGACTATATTTCGTAATGAAAGCATGTGCAAATCATATAAAAACGTACGTAAAACCATGGTTTAGTAAAACCACCTTTGTGAAATCCACCCTACATGTCTACATGTAAAGTCTTGCTGGAAGGAGAGCTCATATGTAGGTGTATATTACTTGACGAAAGCTAAAATATTGAACTCCAAGTGCATGAACAAGTGTGCGCAGCGCACGAGTTTATGCACGCGGGCTTCACGTGCCAGTGCAAATGATTGCTGAGTGCACGCTACAAAGTACTAGAAGGGGATTTACCTCGCTGTTCTGTTATGCACTGCGCAAATAACACCTTGGGGAAATCTCATTATCTGGAGCTGTCAAGGAATGCAAACAAAATATGCGGCTTCGAGCGAGACATACTCGATCCGCTGACGTTTGGATCAGCAATCGGATGCTCAGCAGATGCGTAACACACTACCATTTGAGCCAACCGAGCTGATGAAAAGTCAGAATATTACATACCTGATAAAATACACGCTGTTTTTAAGCATATTAGTAAAATAGATTTTTCTTGAGTTCAACAGCTAATATTGGACTGCATCAATTTTTTTGATTGGTTAAATCACATTAATGGAATCGTACTATTTAAATGGTAGGTAATATTTATTCCGCCTAGAGGCGGAATATTAGCAATCATTTCATAGCACCAAGAGTACACACTTGGTGCTATTGTAACACCTTGCGAAAATACAATACTTTGTTTAACTGAAATAAAATGACGCAATCTGCTAAAGGGATACAGTAGATATTTGAAGGTTATAATCTGGATTTCAGTGAATAACTTACACAGGTTTAAAATCTATTTCTCACCGATCAATGCGTCCAAATCTGCTTTTGAAATCGCATTAGTCTCTTGAAACCGAAATTTATGAATAGCAATCTATTTTCAATTGAAAATCGCCTTCGCAGATGCTAAAACAGTTAAAAGTCGGAAACTGGTTACCGTATCGAACATTGTTTATGTTGCTGCAAATTGGGATGGGGTTTTTTTTCAAGTACTGACATTGTGTATCACTAGGTGCCGTCTTATTAAGCGTTATATTTAAATTTTGACGTTTTTGTTTTTACTTGAAGCAATTTAATAAAAACTAAGCTTTAACTAACTTTTATAACCTAAACTATAAAGAAAAATCTTCATTTTCGATCTGTTTCTGAACCTCAATACTGTGAAAATTGCAATTATTAGAAACTTTAAAAACTTGAGAACTTTGACGTAGTTTTTGATATTGAAGTTTTATTGTCTATGTTATGTGCACATATTAATGGGGTTTTAACCCATTTGATTCAGGTTCAGTACGGGGACGCCAGGGGAGAATAATGCCGGTTTTACTGTCTGCTGATTAATTTAATGCCGCTGTTTTTAACTGTATTTGCGCTGTTTTAATAAACGGTTTTTGGGACTTTATGAACTGGACTTAAATGGTGCGTGAATTTGCCGAGCGAACACCCACGGAACAACAAAATTAGCGACGAGGGTGGGATACAAAACTGTCAGATTGAAACAGCAGACCGGAACGGTTTGGGACGGTTGGCACGGGCGGAAACGGTTTGAAACTGAACTTTTACAGCTTGAAGTAACGGAAACCGACTCTAACGGACCTATTGCATAACTACGGTGTGGAACGGTGTTGAATTGACCTGAGAAAATTAGCGCAGAACCTACTAATTGGAGTAGAAGGAGAGGTGGGTGATAGACCATAACTACTGCAGCATTTTTGTGTCCCTTTGTGTGCCAACTGTTAAGGTGTCTGTGCAGACACACATTAAGTTTTGCTAATGATTGTTTATTGTTGATTTTATTTCGGAAATAGACGAGTATAAATAGTTTATGGTTCTGATCTCCAAACGTCGTAGGCTAGAATAGAAGTTTTTTTGCGTTTATGCGGTGAATATTTCAGCATAAGTATTGTCAGATACTATTTATACCCGAACTGTTTTGTAACCAAACTAGCCTATATGAAGTAGTACAAATAATGGCAGAAAATCAGGTTGTCCACGACCGTAGTGCAGGATTTGGGTTAGCACCGGGACCTTTTTTTGGTCGACCAGGAGAGAGCTTTGAAAAGTGGTTACGTACCTTTGAGCGCTACGTAGCTGCAAATAGAGTGGTAGCAGAGGATAGAAAATGTCTCATATTGCCATCTTACTTGAGGGGAACGGCCGAAGTGCTATACAATGGCCTACCTCAGGAAACTAGGGCGAACTATGCCAAACTGAGTGCAGAGTACGTAGGCAGTTCTCAAATGCATACTTGTCAGACATCGCAATTGATATGCTGCTATATAGGCGGCAGAACGAGGGTGAACCAGTTGCGGACTATGCATTTGACATACAAAGACTAGTCAGTGAGAGTTTTCAAGACTTGGAGACTTCAAGATGCACAGACCTTGGAGAAACTGCGGCGAAAGCATTTTCTTCATGGTTTGATTCCACGTCTGTTTGAAGCGGTCATGTCACCAAATCCTCCTGAAACGTTTGATGACGCGGTAAACCGCGCTAGAGCACAAGAAGCTAGGTCACATTATCTATATAATTCTGCTCCTTGGCTCGATAGGGGACTGCAAGCCCCTCAATATTTGCATCATATGAACCGGCAAAACCACCATAGACACCCAACACCTAGGCAGCATAGTGGGAACAATAGAAACAAGTTGCCCCTAAAAGGGGCAGGGTTCCTCCCCAGAGATGTTCATATTTTCATGACTCTCATAAGCTACTCGCATTGGAGAGTATGATGACTCTTCCGTATTCTAGCTGAACTGGCCTCACTGAACAGTGCACCGGTCCAAATGTTGACAGTCCGAAATTGAGACACTACAGATTTTCAATTGCCAATAGTTTGAAAGGATAGGGGTGGAACTCCGCTCCCTCACTAGGACCCTATTTATTGAAACATACCTAATCTTCGCAGTTGAAAATGTTCGATGTTGAAAATCTTGACTTGATCGAAACATTTTTAACGCAAACATAACACTGAATTATAGGACTAAATTAATTAATGTTGGCAAATTTTTAGCTGCGAACAATTTCAACGACATGCATTTTGCTGCGATAAATCGGGCTCAGAAATCAAGACAGGTTACTCAGGCAGTGGCAAGGCTTGTGCTTGTCCGGTGTTGCTTTCCAGGTTTGTGTTGTCTGTCTATCTGTAGTTTACGTCTGTTTGCTGTTGGTTTGAGAACGGGTTAGTATGGCTCGCTGTTGCGTTTCGTCTTGGCTTTTGTTGCTTTGAGTCTAGGTTCGTGTTGCGTGTAGTCCAAATCTGTTGGTTTGACAATGGGGTGTGTTATGTCTTGCTGTTGGATTGAGTCTAAGTTTGTGCTGCTTCGATCTTTGGTCTATGTTTGTGTTGCTCTGAGTCTAGGTTTGTAGTGATTTTGCTTTCAGCCTAGGTCTGTGTTGCCTGTAGTCGAAGTTGCTGTTGCTTTGAGAATGTGGTCTTAGTTGGCTTAGTTGCTCTGAATCCAAGTCTGTATGTTGCCTGTTGTCCAGCTATTCCGTTGAGTCTAGGTTTGTATTGCCTGTAGTCTAAGTTGCTGTTGATTTGAGATTTAAGAGTAGGGTCTTAGTTGGATCCCTGTTGCTTTGAGTCTAGATTTGTATTGCTGTTGCTTCGGGCGTAGGTTTGTGTTATCTGTAGTTTAATGTGCTGTTGGTTTGAGATTTTTGAGAATAGGATCTTAGTTGGCTCGCTGTTGGTTTGAGTTTGGGTTTGTGTATCGCCTGTTGTCTCGCTGTTGCTTGGAGTCTAGGTTTGTGTTGCTTTGAATAGCTTTTAAAATGGGGTTTTAAGTTGGCGCGCTGTTGCTGTGTCTTGAATCAAGGTTTGTGTGTTGCCTGTAGTCTGTTTGTTTGCTGTTCGAGAATAGGGTCCTAATTGGATCCCTGTAGTTTTTAGTCTAGGTCTGTGTAGCCTTTAGTCTACATAGGTTGCTTGGTTTGAGAATAGAGTATTAGTTGTCTTGCTGTTACTTTGAGTCTAGGTTTGTGTTGCTTTGAGTAACTTTGAGAATTGGGTCTCAGTTGACGCGGTGTGTACTGTGTTGCTTTGAGTCTAGGTTTGTGTTGCCTTTAGTCTAGGTTGCTGTTGGTTTGAGAATAGGGTCTTAGTTGGCTCGCTGTTTCTTTGAGTCTAGGTCTGTGTGTCACCGGTTGTCTTGCTGTTGCTTTGAGTCTAAGTTTGTGTGGCTTTGAGTAGCTTTGAGAATGGGGTGTTAGTTGGCGCGCTGTTGCTTTGAGTCCAGGTTTGTGTGTTGCCTGTTGTCTAGCTGTCGCTTTGTTTGAATCTAGGTTCGTGTTGCTTTAAGTCTAGGTTTGTGTTGCTTTAAGTCTAGGTTTGTGTTTCTTGGAGGCTAGTCTTGTGTTGCCTCTAGTCTAAGTTTGTTTGCTGTTGGTTCGAGAATAGGGTCCTAGTTGGCTCGATGTTGCTTTGAGTCCAAGTTTGTGTTGCCTTTAGTCTAGGTTGCTGTTGGTTTGAGAACAGGATCTTAGTTAGCTCGCTGTTGCTTGAGTCTAGGTTTGTGTTGCTTTGAGTCTAGGTTTGTGTAGCCTCTGCCTGTACTCTGCCTGTAGTCCGTCCACTGTGGATGGAATGGATAGTTACGTTCAAAGCTAAGTATGCAGGAGGTGGTTATAGCAACACTTTTTCAATTTTTCTGGGAACTGGAGAGTTATCACTCATCAATCAACGCTGTTTATATGAAACTCAATAAGGTCAAGTCCCATTGCGTCAGGGATTATTGGTAAATTCCAAGCCAATGTGTATAATATAGCATAATTATTGTCATTGCGTCACAGTATACAACGTACCTATCTATACTTTGTAGCACTATTTTAACAAATTTTTCGGACAAAAAGCATTGTGTTCATTGACATTCGACACACATACTCAAACTCGAAGCACAAACTTTGCAATCGATTTCTTATGTTGAGACTTGAAAGTTTGCGACTTAGCCAAACTGCATCCTACAATCGACTTCTGTAACTCTGTTGAGACTCTGGCCAAACTGCATACCACATGGCCACATTCACTCTAAAACTTACAAGTCTCAAGTGTAACGAATTATATCCTCACTAGGTGCTGTCAATGGCCATTTGGTTAACGTTGGATTGGTTAGTGTATAAAAAAGTATTATCTTGAAACAAAATTCATAATTCGTTGAAGAGCAGGTTAGCGACACATTTTGCACCACAGCGATTGTAGTTAATCATCTGTGTTAATTATAACTAGCTACATAATACCTACGTAACTGTTTTGCGAAGAATCAGTCACTTGCCCTGAAAAGGGCATTTGGGGTAGTGCATGCTGTAGAGCTTCTTGGTCGCTGTCCATCCACGGTTCATGCTGCACTGCACCCCAGTCGTTCAGTCCAAGTCTTCTTCCATGCTGATGGGGGAGATCCTGGGGAGAGTAGACTGCGCAGGCGAGCTGTCAGCCGAGAGGAGAGCCGACTAACCAACCGAGTTGTTGGACTTGCACAATTCACACTGATCGAATCAGTGACAAACTGAACTGTTTGGCGAGACAATTGCTAATTTGCATATTAGTGCTTCCTGTCTGTGTTTTAGCCAATCATAAAACAGCCAAATTTAAAGGCCTGCCCATGTCTACAAATTGATTGGTCAAACTGATTTTCTCATTTGCATATAAATTTTCATTGGCCAGCGACATTGTTATGTGTCAATGTCTGTTTTCAAAATATCAGGATCAGGGGGGGCACACAAACACGAAGCGAAGAGATTTTTAAGGAAGATTGAACTATTTTCTTTTTTTTTTTTTTTTTTTTTTTTTTTTTTTTTTTTTTTTTTTTGGGGGTTTTTTTTTTTTTTTTTTTTTTTATTTTTTCCCCCCCGGGGGGGAAAGGAGGGGGGGTGGGGGGGGGGGGATTAACAAGGCGGGGGCGCAAATATTTATGTAGTTCTGTTATCGGAGCAAAAACCGATAACAAAGGTTCCTTCTCTAGAAGGAACAATAATGCAAGACCTGCAATGGCCGCTGTAGTCAATTCGAACGCAGATGTGGCAACAGCCGCAACTGGCCAACCAAAAATTAATTACGTGACGCAGTCGGACTTGGCAAATTTTGAAAAACGTATCACCCAGTTACTTGAGCAAAAGTTCTCAGATAAGCCTAGTCTGCCGCAGCAAAGAATTGAAACACAGCGTCAACCTTTTCATTCGAAACCGACATTTAGGCAGCAAACCCAGTTTCGGTGGGCACCTAGTGGTGAGCCCATCTGCTTGCATTGTAACTTGGCAGGTCATAAGAAGGTCCCGTGCCTACAGTTGCAGCAGCAAAGCCCAAGGAATAGCTTTCAGCGATTTGGTGCAATTAGTGGGAGGCAAGTTTACAAACAACCTGTCGGGCGCGGCTACACTCAAGCTTATGTAGGCACTGCAAACGCCCATAACAGGAACAATTGCGACAACTGTGTAGTCTATGACAACAACTATCAGCACACTAACGACTATCGAAATTACATGCCTCCAGGCAATTTGGATTGGACCAATGAGAATGAAATGTTAGGAACATCCGAACAATCGAACAGCTCACCGAGACCGCCTAACGCATACAACGTTGCTTTTGTTGGGTCAAACAATAAAAGTAACGATGCAAATTTGAATGAAATTGAGGTTGAAACTTTGCGTGAACAAAACAAACGATTACTGATGCGTGATAATTTAAATGTGGCGTGTCTGAAAAGCTCATTGGTTCAATCCAGTGCGAAACTTAGACTGCACGATAATTTTGCACAAACAAACAGCAAAGGAACCCGAAAAGAGGCTAGGCAATGTAGCTATGGTCGGTCAAAAGTCAGTATGACAACTGTTTTGCTTTTCTATGTGGCTTTGTTGTGGAACTTCGGTATCCCCTTTGTGTTAGGTGGCAGTGACGTACCTCCCGACCTTTTAGCTGGACGGTTGCGTCGAGTAGGTAGTGTAGTCTATCCTGGTGTTGGGGTTGTCCTTGAACCTAGTGGATTAATAGTCACACCAAAAGATGTAAGGTATTTTCCCATAGTTCTGCATGCTAACGTTTCTAGTCTCACCGGACAGCATATTCGACCCGACAAAAATAGTGATACCAATACGACCTGTAAGTTGTACCCATTTTTCGAAAGCATTAAGGCGGCGATAAATGACACGGCGCAAGCGTATGACGGACTTCTAGACTCGGCGTACTACACTTATTTATTACATGACATATGCTCGAGAACTCCAGCATTATGTAGAAATAGTCCTGTTTGTAAAAAACGACAATTAGGCATCATTGTTGCAGGCATACTCGGTTTAGGCGGTGCTGGGCTAGGAATAGCAAATAGTTTGTATTTAGGAAAATTGTCCTCAAAAGTTGATGCTTTGCACGAGGCCGTTGAACTGATTCAGAGTGAAGGACAGTGGCGAACACAAGCACTACAAAAAATAGTCTTGTCAAACGAAAAGTTGTATACTTTTGCTCACCATGCAATTGTCGACTTATATCATTCGTTAAAAGTTCTCGATTGTAAAATTAACACAAATCTACAAATGGGTGAAGCGGCGCTGGCTATTCACGTTGCCCGTTCTGCTTTGCTTAGTCTAATAGAGGCTGTCGTTTAAGCTTCGACAACGGGAAAAATATCGCCGGCACTGATGAGCGTTGCTAAGGTTAGTGATTTGTTAAAGCTGGCCGGTGAATTTGGCGGAACTGTTCTGAAACAAGAGCCGTCGCTTATTTATCAGTTTGGTACCGTTTTTACAGTGCGAGTCTCTTTGAAAACATTGACATTTGCACTTCTTTTAGAAGTACCACTAATAGAAATTAACCATGTTGCTCCTTTGTACACCGTCCACAACGTAGGCTGGATAGCTGAAGGAAACCATCCCGTAGAAGCGCGCATAGAACTACCCAGTAAAATAGCTGCTGCGCAAATACGAGTAGACAATACTACATATGCGTTCACAATAGTGCAGCCAGAACATTGTCAAAAATCACCAGGCTTGTGGAAATGTCCTAGTCAATCATCTGTAGGAAGCTATTTTACGAATAAATGTTTGACAGCACTTTTATCTTCTCATTCAACAGCTCCTTCAGATTGTGCAAGGTTGAAGGTGCGCCATCCTGTTAATGGTACAAAAATACTCTCTACAACAGCTGGCGTTCTAATTCGCACCAATGAATCACATTTAATAGTTACACGAACACACGATATTGTGCGACATACTGCGGGGGTAAAGGTGCCAATACCACCTTTTGGAGTGAAATGGATGGCACATGATGACTACACAACAATTACTGTGGGAGATCAATTAATAACCAATACTATGAGTTTAGTGCAAGCAGTGACAGTTGCGTACGGCATCATCGAGCCATGGAAAATAAATTTTACTGAGTTTCCACCAATAGATTGGACTGATTTAGATGCCGCGCAACGTCAATCTCAAGAAGCGAAAAAGGCGATTGTAACTGCTCAAGAGTTGGAATTCGAATTTATGGGTCTGAACATACCCGGAACTACTCACCTAAGTCTACTCTACATCATAATAGCTGTCTTGCTACTCTCTCTTGTTGTTCTATTAGTATGTTACTGCTGCAAAAATTCCCCTGTCAAACATAGAGTTCGTTTTAGAAGACACTCGTCAGTTTCGAGGACTGCCTTAAAGCCAGAAACAACAGAAAATACCAGCAGTACAAGTGAAGAAAGCGTTGCCCTTGAAAACATTTCGTCAACCGACAGGCAATCGCGCAGACGAAGTCATTCTCCGGGTCGCTCAAGCTCTTCTCGCCGTCGTCCACATTACTTTTATGCACTCCATCAACAAAGACGTCATCTACAAAAACTTGGAAGGCTTAGTTACATTTCATCCTTGTCCCTCATGGTATTTCTACCATCAGCTATGATAACTTATTGTTGCACGACATCAAATGCATTTAGTTCCGCATACTTGTTCCAGTCTTGCATCATAGTATGCCTCGTTTTGCGAGATTTGATACTAAGAAACCTCAACAGTGGTCGTTTTGTGTGTTTAATTGACCCTTTACCTGCTATTACTGTTTCAGCAGTACTTGAAGGCTTGAGAGTACCCGCTCTTATCGATACTGGCGCATCAATTTCGCTTATTTCTAAAAATTTGTTCTCGCAGAAACTTTCACATCTACCTTTTTTAAAATTAGATCAAGATACAAGTCCTTCCGTGAATTCTATGACTGGACACGAACTACAGCTGCTTGGTTTAGCCAGTCCTGTGTTTTCTTGGCTGACATCTTCTACACAATCTAATCATCCATGCTATATTGTCCCTGAAGCACCTACTCCTTGTGTTCTTGGAACTGATTTTTTAGCTCGATTTGGGAAATTAACTATAGATTTTGTAGCGAATACAGTGAAACTAGGCCGCTTTGTACTTCCAATGCTCCAAAACTTTTCAATCGACGACAAGATACCAGTAAGACTTACGTGTAACTGGGAAATTCCTAAGCGATGCGAAGCTGTACTCACTTGTTCTGTGACAAAAAGGACGGAAATCACCGGATCCGAGTATATATTTGAGCCTAATAATACAATTTTCCATAAACATGGACTGATTGCCGCAAGAGCGATAGTAACTATAAGCGACAACCATATACCAGTTCGAATTATTAATCCTGGTCAAAAGTTATCAAATCTTTTCCACGGTCAGTTTATAGGAACTCTAGAGCCTTTAAAACAGACAGAAGGCGTTTATAGTGTGATCAATAAGTCCAGAAAAACAAGCAATAATGTATTAAACATAGTTGCTGCAGCCACGGCAAACACCAACGACAGTGGTGTTAAAACTGATGTTCGCCAAAATATTGCCTACGGCATAGATTTAACCAAGTCAAACCTTTCGTCAAAACAAGAGTCTGAGTTACGCAACTTTTTGTGCCAATTTGAAGATGTGATCGCGGAAACCGACGAAGACCTGGGGAAAACCCAAGTCTTGAGTCACAAAATAAACGTTGGAGATGCTCCACCTATACGTCAGCGGCCATACAGACTTCCTTTGTGTAAACGTGATGTGGTCGAGCAGCTGGTTCAAAAAATGAAACATCAGAATGTCATACGGCCAAGTAGTTCTCCGTGGAGTAGTCCAGTTGTTCTAGTGTCAAAGAAAGATGGTAGTGATAGATTTTGTGTTGACTACCGAAAAATTAATGCAATCACAAAACGAGACTTGTATCCACTGCCACGTATCGATGATGCTTTAGAGGCGCTAGGAGGTAAGAATGCGTATTTCACAACGTTAGACTTAAATTCCGGATTCTGGCAAGTCCCAATGGCTGAAACTGACAAAGAAAAGACTGCATTCGCGACTCATATTGGACTATTTGAGTTTAACGTGATGCCGTTTGGCTTAACTAACGCCCCGCCTACATTTCAAAGACTTATGGATTTAGTTTTAGCTGGGTTACAGTGGGACATTTGTCTCGTCTACATCGATGATGTCATTATTTATTCAAAGACATTTGAGGAACACCTTTCTGATTTAGAACATGTTTTCCAAAGACTAAGGAAATCAAATTTGAAAATCAAGGCAAGGAAATGTGCCTTTGCTCGTCCAAAGGTCAATTTTCTTGGACATGTCGTTTCTGCGCAAGGGATAGAACCAGATCCAGATAAAGTCCACGCAGTCAAAAACTTTCCTGTTCCTCAAACTCAGACAAATGTTAGGGAGTTCTTAGGTTTAGCAGGGTACTATCGAAGATTTATACTTGACTTTGCTAGTATTGCCGCTCCGCTACACGCACTAACCAGTAAGCATGCTAAGTTTTTGTGGACTGAAAGTTGTGAAAAAGCCTTCAATACATTGAAAAATAAGCTGTGCAATTCACCTATTTTGCGCTATCCAGATACTAGCCTACCGTTTATTATACACACTGACGCATCTAAGATAGGTTTGGGTGGAGTACTGTCTCAAAAAGAAGATGAAACAGAAAGAGCTATCTCGTACATGAGCAGATTGTTACAAAAGAGCGAGAAAAATTATACTATAACGGAACTGGAAGCTCTGGCAGTAGTTTGGTCGTTGAAATCTTTTCACCATTATGTATACGGTTATGAAGTGACTATATGTACTGACCACGCAGCGCTAAAATGGTTATTAGAAACCGAGCATCAGTCTGAACGATTACGTCGCTGGGCATTGAAATTATCTGTTTACAACTTGAAAATAGTTCACAGACCCGGTAAAAAACACGCAAACGCTGACGCTTTATCGAGAAACCCCATTCGTAACGGCGGCGTCAATTTGTTAGTAGAAAATCGTCTTCGACAAGAACAACAGAATGATCCGCACTTTGGTCCTATAATTAAGTATCATCTTAGCGGCGAGCTGCCAGATAATGACAAATTAGCACGACAAGTTATTATTGAGGCCACTCAATACACGATAGAAGACAATACATTATACCGATTATTTCGAAATAAACGATTACTTGAAGTCGGTAAACAATTAGCCGTACCACCTATTTACCGTAAGAATGCTTTCTTGGAATGTCACAGTAGCTCTTTAGCAGGCCACTTTAACTATAAGAAAACACTATGGCGTTTACAAAATTCGTACTTCTGGCCCACTATGTATAAGGACGTAAAATTATGGTGTCTAGAGTGTCTTCCGTGTAGTCGTCGTCGAATTCCAAATCCACAACTCCGAGAGCCCTTGCAGCCGATACCTGTATCTGGACCATTCGACATGCTAGGCGTAGACATAGTTGGACCGTTACCTTTATCCGAAAGAAATAATTTGTACGTTGTAGTTTTTATGGATTATATGACTAAATATCCAGAAGCGATCGCAATACCAAATGCACAGGCTATCACACTTGCTAATGTTTTCTTTGAAAATATAATCTGTCGACATGGGTGTCCTAGCACCCTTCTGTCTGACAGAGGCGCAGCTTTTCTGTCTGAAATTATGACAGAATTGTGTAAAATTATGCGGACTAGAAAAGTCTACACCACTCCATATCATCCGCAATGCAATGGGTTGGTAGAACGCTATAACCGTACCCTTATAGATAATATTGCTAAGCTGATAGACCACGACAACGAGTGGGAAAATTATCTAGCACCTACCCTTTTTGCATACCGTACGGCCGTGCATAGTTCCACTAATAACACACCATATTATCTAATGCATGGTAGAGATCCAAGGCTACCATCACAGGGCAACTATGATCGAAATTTAAGCAACATAGATGTCGAATCGTACATAATAACAACCATAAGTAATCTGGATACGGCTTGGCAAAATGCGAAAAACTCCATAGAATCTGCGCAATCCAGTTATGCAAGGCATTATAACAGTAAAGCTCGCACGCAAGAAATAGCTGTAGGGGATTTAGTTCTAAAAAGACTTAGGAAGCAACCAGGGGGAAAACTTCACAGTAAGTGGAGCAATCCGTATCGTGTTATCCGTGTCACTGAGCCAGATGTTGAACTAGGCCATTCAACAATCCCAACGCAAAAACAGAGGTAGTTCACAAAAATAAGGTCGTTTTATTCAGTGAAAACTATTTAGCTCCCTTAATTCCCGAGTTTGAAAATAACGGAGAAAGTGTTAGTAACGCTAGTGAACCCGAAAGTGACTCTAGCGAAAGTGCTTCAGTGGAGTTTTGATAAGCAAGGCACGTGATCACGACTATTTTTGTTTTTTTGTTTTTTTTTTTTTTTTTGTTGTTGTTTTTGTGTAATCTTATTATACAATTTTTTTAAACCCTTTTGGAAGTTTTAGAAGGCCTTCTTTTGGACAAATATATTTTAGTTATATTTTTTTAATGTATTTCTCAACTTGCGTCTTATTATTTTTTTAAAAAAAAAGCATTCTCAGAGCTGCTTGTTTGCTTGCGGTGACTTGAAACATCCTGGTTTCCTTTGACACAACGAGAAAATTGGTAGCACTGGTATAATGCAACTATTATTATAATAACTGAAAACACATGAGAAATATATTCAATTTTTTTCCGCTTGTGTTTTCGAACGCTTTATTGTTCTTGCATTGCTTTTTTTTTGTATAGTTAAGCTTTTTGCAATGAACCTCTTTCCTGTCTCATTATTATTAGACTATATAATATTAGGCAAAGTGTAGGCGTGCAAAACGAAAATGTACCCCAACCTTAGTTAATAGTTAATTCATTTTGTTTAGAATCATGAGCCGAAAAATGAAGCTACACCCATTCGCGTCGGCAGTCATTCCGTTTAAAGGGAAACAGGACTTTTTATCAAACTTTTATCAAACCGAAGTGCTGTGTTTTGGAAGACAGTTTTTGTCTTCTGAGCAGCTCTACCAGTTTGCAAAAGCGTTCATATTTGAAGATGACGAATTTTTCGCCGCTAAGATAGCTGCAGAAAATGACCCGCTCAAGTGCAAGCAACTAGGCAAATTTATAAAATTGTCAAAGTACAAGTGGGACCTTATCAAACTTTTTGTGATGGAAGCCATCGTTTACAGAAAGTTTTGCTATGATGAGCAATTGAAAATGCGCTTGCTTGGACACTGGAACAGCACTGTTAGCTGAGGCAACAAAAGACCGTTTTTGGGCAGCAGGCTTGACCCGTTTTGAAATACAGAACAGTCAGATTGCAAATTTTCCGGGGCAAAACTGGCTGGGAAACTGCTAGGAAAGATTCGGCAGCAAATTGCGGCAGATGAAAGGTGCCGAAAAATTCTAGTTGTGATGGACTCTCAGGGTCGACACCTTCCAGACCATCCTTTTGTTACCAAAATCGTTTTGCCTGGAGCAACAATTCAAATGCTATTGAAAATTGCACGGTTAGCGGGGCATAGTGGATTCGGATTTTGCTGCGTCATTGGGGGCACTAACAATCTGCCCAAATACAGGAACCATATCCTAGACAAAGATGGGGGTCACGGTGCTCGAAAGACTGAATCGGTAGTTAGACAATTTGTGGCTGGTATAAAGCGATTCACGGCAGAGAACCCCGAAACTAAATTAATAATTGGTGAAATACTTCCACGATTCAATGATGCACATGCCTACAAGAAACATAAGCTAACACACATCCAGCGAGTATTAAGAGAAACAAATTCGCGAATTGGAAAATTTATTGAGAGTGAGCGTAGTGACGGCGGCAATACCAACCTACTGTTTTTGCATAGCGCGTTTTCTAGCACGACATATTTTAAGAAAAATTCGATCATCAGATCCGGAGTTGATTTACATTTGAACGAAGCCGGATCTGAGCGCATGTTGAACCGAATTCTTGAAGCGTGCACTGCTTATTAAAATCCCGGCTTTGCTTAGTTCTTCACCGCTTATACTACCTATTTGTCTTACAATGTGCCACTGCTACCAATATATTTTTTAGCTGATTCAAACATGAAACTACCTGACTGTTGTTAACATATTCTTAGTAATTATTTGCATTCTGTATTTGTTTATGTAATGAATTAATCTTCAAGTATTACATTTTAACTTTGATATGTGCCGTTTACTGTTACCATGTATTGTACTGTATTATGCTGTTGTAGACCTAATAACGCATTCAAAATAGTAAGTAATAACTTTTTTAAAAAAAAATTCGACGGGACGTCGAAACAAAAGCGGGGGAAGAGTTTGTAACACCTTGCGAAAATACAATACTTTGTTTACCTGAAATAGAATGACGCAATCTGCTAAAAGAATACAGTAGATATTTGAAGGTTATAATCTGGATTTCAGTGAATAACTTACACAGTTTTAAAATCTATTTCTCACCGATCAATGTGTCCAAATCTGCTTTCGAAATCGCATTAGTCTCTTGAAACCGAAATTTATGAAAAAAATCTATTTTCAATTGAAAATCGCCTTCGCAGATGTTAAAACAGTTAAAAACTGGAAACTGGTTACCGTATCGAACATTGTTTATGTTGCTGCAAATTGGGATGGGGGTTTTTTCTTTCAGGTACTGACATTGTGTATCAATAGGTGCCGTCTTATTAAGCGTTATATTTAAATTTTGACGTTTTTGTTTTTACTTGAAGCAATTTAATAAAAACTAAGCTTTAACTAACTTTTATAACCTAAACTATAAAGAAAAATCTTCATTTTCGATCTGTTTCTGAACCTCAATACTGTGAAAATTGCAATTCTCAGAAATTTTAAAAACTTGAGAACTTTGACGTAGTTTTTGACATTGAAGTTTTATTGTCTATGTTATGTGCACATATTAATGGGGTTTTAACCCATTTGATTCAGGTTCAGTACGGAGACGCCAGGGGATAATAATGCCGGTTTTACTGTCTGCTGATTAATTTAATGCCGCTGTTTTTAACTGTATTTGCGCTGTTTTAATAAACGGTTTTTGGGACTTTATGAACTGGACTTAAATGGTGCGTGAATTTACCAAGCGAACACCCACGGAACAACACTATGAGCCACTCCAAGCCATATGCTCAGCATAGGCCTAACTTATGGCAGTTCTTTTTTTCTGCCAATGGGGACCATAATTAACTCAAATTTGGTTGACATAAAAACACATGCCACTTTTAGATTTAAACACTTGTTTTTACTATTGTAGTCCTGAAAAAATATTTAAAATACGTACGAAGTAACTTTAATTCAATTTGTTTTTCTCCGTTGCTAGGCCCCCTCCGCTAGGCCGCCCGCCCACCGCGGCAAGGTTGGGTGGTGAGCAATGTCAATTGTCAGCTGGTTGGTTCTTGGCAGTGAGGGCTTAACGAGGAGGTGAATAGTGAATATTGTACACGACCAGACTGCGCATGAACCAAATGTACGTTGCAGCATTGCTGCATATGCACTTGCTGTCAAGTCCGTGTAGTCAGATTGGGTACAAAGCGCCGTTGAGTTTGCGGGATTGTCATTTAGTCCTTGTCCCTGGGTTTTTAATAAGTACCTACGTTTGGACAAGTAAAAATAGTATACCTTTTCAATAAAATATCAAATTGCAGTTACTTTGAATAAATTGCCTACCGACCGACCAAAAATGAGTGCAAAAATTGATTATTTTAGACCAACTGTTTAGCTTAAACGGTAAACTTTAAGCCGTGGCACAAAAAATTTCTTGAATGTGAACTTTAAACAGAGCTGATTTGAGGCAACCACTTAACAAACTTGACTAGCAGTTGCGGCTTGCTCCGTTGTAAACAGTGACGTTTTTTGACAATTTTGTTTTTGCACAATTCCAATTAGTAGTTTCTTTATAGCCCTAACTTGTTTGCAGCCAGACTATCGGTGCTGCTGTACGTGATTGACATATTTGTGTTTTGTTAAATGAGATAAATGACTGCTTCATTATTTTCACGCCTCTATACCGGAATTTGTCCCTTTTAGGGACCCACTTGTTAATCTGGTACTAGTGTCGATCTACACAGTTCTTGATTTGCCAAGAACACTTGCAGAACGTTCAATAGTCAATGTTAACTTCTTCTTCCCAGAGGTCTCATAGTTTAGTGGTTAGCACTCAGGATTCTGAAGCCTGTGATCCGGGTTCAAATCTCGGCGAGACTTGACTTTTTGAAAAGAACAAAGTATTTTTTTACAAAAATTGGTCTAATATTCATCTTTTTGTCGTTATTTCAAAGACTTTGGAGCTACTCAGCAGCGAATATGTGCAGAAATGGGTATTTAATTACGATCATCTTATTAATGATAACTGGTCGCGTTTAATATTTCCTCAGGAATATTGACACCCAGGCCTCACAGTGCAACAGCTCCTCACTCAGCTGCTTGTTACTTTTTCCGGCTGCGCTACAGCGCAGCAGGTTTTTTTAGAATGAGGTGTCGGAAAAATAACGTGTAACTAAATGAGTTAATGCGTGTGCGTCTTTGCGTGTTTTCATCTGTGTAATTGTGCGGGTGTGTGTGAATGTGAGTGTGTGTTTAAAATGTGTCTGCTATGGAGTGTTTGTGATGGTCGCCGGCCGGCTAAAATTACTCGGCCGGCCGGCCGGTCAAAATCGGCCGGCCGAACGGCCGGTTAAAAACTGTTTAAATTAAATTAAAATTAAATTAAAATTAAACTTAAAATTAAAAACTGTTCTGTTCGACAATTACGTTTTACGTATGTGTAAGTACATACATACTATTTGAGAATTTACTGCGATTTAGCCTGCCAGCCATGTACTAGCCTGTCTTGTTGATCGCGTCAAGGAAGAAGCACATTTCGTGGTTTCTGAATTCACAATACTACTGCATTCAGTTAAGACGTTCTATTTCTTCACAATACTTCATAGCACCGTCAAGCGTGCTCTCATGTATTGCACGCTGTGTGAGGGAAAAGCAGAGTCCTTCGCACACAAGTGCCAAAGCGTTGAAAAAAAATTGCAAAAATGGCCAAGCTGATGAGAATCGAACTCATAGCGTATACTGTGATCAACATTAATACTAAGCTAATGTTAAAACAGTTTATATTGCAGACAGGTATCGTCGTATCGATTGTCAGCCTGCCATTATTGCTTATTATGTGTAGACACGCACACGCATACACAACCAGTTACATACCACACACACACACACAAACAGGTAGACACACGCATACAACTTGCGTGCACACAACATAGCCAGCCGATCATTTCTGCAGGCTTCAGTGATGCGCTGAAATTGAGCATGATTTACATGCATTTTCAGTTTAAGGTGGTAGTTGCGTTTTCGAGGTTTTTGTGATTTCTATGTAAACTTTGCGCCACCAGTACTCAAGTTAGAAGTGACGCCTGAGCATAAATTTTTGGGACAGTATTGTAAAGGTCAAAATCCCCAGGCATGTCTCTCACTTTTTTGAAATTTCACCTGTGGACATTTTTAGACGGTTTTAATTACAAGAAAATATCCTAAATTTTCGGTGCGTTTGCTTTTCAGCTATTTTCTCAGTAAATTGACTAGTTATTAAAAAAATGGGGGACATGCCTGGGGATTTTAAACATGTCAAAAACCTTACCAACTTTCAGCTCCAACAGATAGACGTATGATTCAGAGCTGTGGCGCAAACTTTTTGTAAAAAATTTTAATATTTTGGAATGGACCTTTCTTTAGTCGCTTATACTGGAAAGAAAATCACAGGTTAAATTTCAAGGCATGGCATACATTTAGGAAAGATATTGTTCTACCTAATGCAAAAGACCGCTTGTGATTTGAATTTGTAAACGCTGAGCTATGGCTTTTTAAAAAAACACCTAAAAACGCAATTACCCCCTTAAGTGCATCAACTGAAATTATATCATTTTGTCTTGAAATATCAGTGCAGTAACTAACGACAATAACTAAGTGCACGCTGCTAGATTCACAGCGTGCCGTATAATCTAGTTATTGCACTGCTGTAGGCGTGCATCTTAGCTATTGCACTGTTATTTCAAAACAGTTATAACATAAGTACATTATATGTACTTTGTAGCGTGCACTCAGCAATCATTTGCACTGGCACGTGAAGCCCGCGTGCATAAACTCGTGCTCTGCGCACACTCGTTCATGCACTTGGAGCTTCACGTAACAGTGCGTATAAATTACTGAGTGTACTCTACATCGTGCTATAACCAACACTTAGTATGCACCGCCGCTGAGGCGGCCGCGCAAAAATCACGATAAAACTATCGAAGCTTTACATAAACTAAAATAAAATACTAGTTAGAAATTTTGCAATGTTAACCAACGACCGTGGGCGCATACGTGTACATACACAACGTCTAACCCACGTAGCATAGACATCCATTTCTGATTTACAACTACTTAAATACGCGACATAGACTTATTTGATATTACCGACGCCACAGTCTTACGCTGGTTTTATGGTACTTGACTCTAAGTGCGGATTACGGTACTAGTTTTTTAAGTGGGGTGGGGGGCTACCCAGATCAAAAATAAATGTTCTTCAACTTTCTGAAACTTTCTGAAAGGTGAACGTTCCAACATTTTAGCTTTCTGAAAGGTGAACGTTGAGAAAATTCTGAAAGAAATTTCAACTTTTACAGATAGCCCCCTTAAGTGCAAGAACAAATCACATTAAACCATACATTTATAGTTTTATTGCAACCGAATCAAAATTAACAACTTTAAACCTTAAATCATATTAAATTAAACTTTAAATTAAAAATTAAAAAAGGCTTTGGCAGAATGAAGCCTTTACATCTGCGATGCGCCTTCACTGGGACTACAATGTATGCAAGTTTTAATTTAATTTATTTTAAAGTTAAATCTTATACAGGTAGCCCCCCTTAAAGTCGGAACATTTTTATTGCCCATGTTTGACTGGGGCCACAAGCTACAGTAACCTTTTCAATGATCCACCTGGCTACCGTAATTTGACTGGCGGTGGATGTTATGTATTGGCCTACTACTATGTTGTCTATTTAATCCCTGATTTTGACAAGTCTATGCTACGTGGCGTCTACGTTGCGTATGTAAACCCGTGTTGTGTAATTAACACTAGAAATTCGACTTACCCATTTAACGTAGGAATCTCAGATTCCGAATATAGTTTACAGGGGGCCACGTAAAAAGTAAACAGTAAAAAGTAAAAAGTAAAGAGTAAAAAGTAAAAAGAAAAAAGTAAAGAGTAAAACGTAAAAAGTAAAGAGTAAAAAGTAAAAAGAAAAAAGTAAAGAGTAAAACGTAAAAAGTAAAGAGTAAAAGGTAAAAAGTAAAATGTAAACTGTAAACTGAAAAAAGTAAAAAGTAGAAAGTATAAAATTAAAGGTAAAAAGTAAAAAATAAGTCTGTGTGAACCGGCCGGTCGCAAATATTCATAGTATACAAAAAACTAGACAGCCTAAAACTTATCTGGAACCTCCTTGTCACAAATCGTCATTACGAAGGTGATAATGTGAACAAGCTCTTCTGCTGAGTGAGAAGTGGTTACACTGTGATGTTTGAGTGTTAATGTTCCACAGAATTTCGGATAACAGATTTGTAACTTCCTCGCGCTGCTCAAATTTACTGCTGAGTAGAGTAGCTCAAAGTTTATCTTCAGACAAAAATTGCTGAACTACACAGAAACCCGTTTGCAATTAAATATTAAAACACTGAATTAAAATTAAAAAGTCACTTATGCACTCACATTCTTGTAAATGTGAGTTACCGAGATTTGAACTCCGATTCACAGATTTAGAGTCAAGATCACTAACCACTTACACCAATAAGACCACAAGACCACGGGTTCAGAGTAGTTAGCATCAGCTAAAGTGAGCTGATGCGCTTGCCAACAATTAGCTTTGGGTCGCAAATAGAAATATGAGTGTCGTCATCGGACAGAAGATTGCTCATATGCACTGATCAGGGAATAGAAACATTAAATTCATTTATTTAAAAATTTATTTACATTTTTTATGTTCCACTTGACATGTGAGCCTGCATAACATTTTTGATAATTCCTGTTTGCTGCTACACAACTTGTTCATTTCGTGTGATCCTAGTCAATTCCATTGATTCAACAGCCCGGTTGGCTCAGTTGGTAGTGCTGCGTGCATCTCCAGAGCATCTGATTAACGATCAGAATGACGGTGGTTCGATTCCAGCCCCGGAGTTGGATGTTTTGCATTGTGCTAGTTGTGTCGAGTTTCATGATGCCTAGCCCTTTGCTGCATGAAAGTTCAAAAATGCACTAAGTCCAGTCATATTGGCTGGGTTTTGATCCGTCGCCACAGGCGGAGCCTGCGTCACAGAGACAGCTTTGTGGCAGGACTTTCACGCCTAGCCACTTGGCCACTGGCTCGCTTCACTCGGACACCTAAGGCATCCTTGTGAAGTAACAGATTTTGTGAAACATAAAGCCGACAGGTTTCACTAGTGTAAGATAGTGCAATTTTGATTCTGATGTAACAGTATGCGGAAAAGGGTTGAATCTCATCATCAAAATTCGTCCCTTTTCGGACCTCAACCTATTTCAGATGGGACAAACCTTGACTAATTTCGACTCGCATGCTGATACAGTTTAGCGTGACTACTACCCAACTTGTGTTAAACTTGGCAGTAGATTTCAAGCACTGAACTGCAATAAAATGTCTTATTGTTTATCCCGTGTAGGCAGTCGAGTCTACATATAATGTGGTACAGTTTAAAAACAATTTTTGGGTCATTCGAACAGACGCATGGAATTTCGTCTGACCCAATGAAGGACAGTTATTACGTCAATTGTCGAATATACTTTTACAATCCTGCGGTCACTGTTTCAATTTTAATCAGTTGTCCAAATTCGGTTTTCAAATGCAATCGCTATTCTACTTTCGCTTCCAAATTTCGATTACATTTGCCTATTTTTTCTTATATGCAGTTCAACAACTTTAAAACCTTTGTTTTTATTTCGAGTGTCCTTTCTAGAAGTCGTTCTATGGCTTAAATGGTTTAAACGGATTAGGTTAAGATGTTTTTTGCCAGTAACTCATGCGATCGTCTAACCAAATAAAATCTGCTATTATACCAGGCATTTATAACACCGCCCGCTAGTGTGCAAAATTTTAAAAATCAACCTAAACTTTGACATAAGTTACTAACCAGACAAACTTTAATCCAATGCGATTAGAATTGGAATTGGCCCTCTGCAAATTAGTTTGAATTGTTAAATTATTTAATTAATTAATTAAAACCAGCAGATGTTATTACGGTAGTGAAAGCTCATGAATTTAACGGCTGCTTCCCACTGCATGTTTAAGGTTGAAGGTTTATAGTTTAAGGTATAAGGATTAGCGTTTCATTCACACTGGCAGGTTAAGGTTTAACGAACAGCAAATAGAATGTCATGCTACTAATTTTCCCACGATGGCTTGCATCCGTGATAGGTATTTGAATGCTGTATATTTATTGACTGGCTGCAGAACAGCAGAAACTCCGCCTACAGCTAATATTAGTTGAATCCTTAAACCGTTAACAAAAAATTTGACAATTTTCAATTTCGTTAAACCTTAAACCTTAAACCTGCAGCGGGAAACGGGCAGCAATAGTCAAGATAGACCAAACACGTGACATAGTTATTATTCAGTGCTACTGTAGCCATGGGCTGTGTGTGTGTACTATGTAATCAAATAAATTCAAACTTGAAATCTAATCAATCCATTTTGAATTTTTTTGTTAGCTACAGGTCACTTATTGTTCCAAACCATTTTTGCATTTCTCTGTATTGCACATTCAAGCCTTGACGTTGACAGGTGTCTAGAACTCTAAAAAACTTCAGGTTTCAGAAATTGGGCTATAGCGTACAATTTTTACGCGGCCCTCTCAGGGGCCGCGTATATACTATATTCAGATTCTCGATTTTCTATTCTATGTATTATGATGGGTAGGTCGAATTCTCTACGTTAAATTACACTAGAAAGGTAGGTAGGTCGAATCTTGCAAGCGAAGACATGCATGTCGAAAGACGACAGTATTTCCATGTATAGAAGCACTAATACCTGTGTCAATACTTGATTTACTTTGAGTGGTTAATAGGTGCTGAATTCAACAAATTGGTCGAAAACACATGTCCTAGTTGCCAAAAAATTCTTATGGCATGTATTGACAAGGAAATGTCCTGTCAAACAAAACAGTTTCTGCAGACAAAAGTTGCGTAAATGTTTTGCAAAAAAATCAATGCTTGGGTGTCGAACCCTTGACCTAGCCTGTAGCAAGTTTCGTTTCTAGCGCTTTTGACCACTCGACCACTCCACTTCGATGAGTAGCAAGGTTTGGTTATTACTATGTAGAAAGAAAGGAATAAAACAAACAGTAGTCTAGACATTCACATGATTTGCATGTGTATCTAGTCTAAAAATTTACCATACAGTGAAATTTTAAATCTCAGAATTCTAGCAAATGACAGCTTAATATATGTGCGAAAGTGTTGTTGACTAACTAGGTTCATGAAAATTTGTAAAAAAAGACTTGTCTTTGAAAAAAAGAGCTGTCGGTTCCCATGCTGATTTTACATGTTAATCATATGCGCTGAACAACACGTGGCTGCTACTTTTACAGTACGCAGAGTTGATTTCAAAACAATAGTTCCTTCTCTAGAAGGAACAACAAGGGGTCATGCTGATACGCTTGACTCATGCATATTTTTGCTCTCAAAAATATGTATTTGTTATATTTTATCTATTTATGATAACAAAATTTCGACATTTCGACAATTTTTGATAATATGCATAGGTATACACATTTATACATATTCTCAGGCCGGTTGCTTGCAGTGATGTGCTGGTCTTGCAAATGAATTCAAGTTTTTCATTGTCACACAATGTGTCTCTGTGGTCAAATGGTATAATTCTCGCCTTGGGGGAGAAGGATCTCAGGTTCGAATCCCGAGCTTGTACACTTTTAAATTTTTTGATCGATTGAACTTTTATACGCAATTTAACGCAACATCGTTGGAATTTTCAGAAACTTTCAGTCTATTTTTGGGATTTTCTGAACGTTGATTTTATTTGACAAATTGATCTATAAACAAGAGATGTTTTACTTTAAAATATCTATAGCCTGTTTGGAGGCAAAGTGGTAACTGGTAACAAACACCTTTAACTTTGAAACTTAGTCTAACTTTTTTCCTCAAAATAAGACACTACGTGTGCGAGTGTGCTGCATAAAAACGCTGAAATGAGTACTAAAATTATTTTAACTCATAACTCAGCAGCTGATCTGTAACGACGGCGATGTTAGATTGCTTAGTGTTGAACGGTTACGGCCGCGTTTAATAATTCCTGTGGAATATTGACACTCTGGCGTCACAAAAAAAGTAATTTCTGACTCAGCAGCCGAGCTTGTTTAAGATTACTGTCAGCTGTGAAAACCCATCCGCATGAAACTTTGCAGACTGTTAGATCAGATGTATAAGGAGGCGCCGAACTTCTTGAATTGTAATTATTATGATTCGGCTTAATATGATGGGCATTTTAAAACGTCACTTTTGATAGAAATTAAAATAACGTAAAATTTATCGCCGGTAACGAGTATTCGACAAAAATGGCCCCTCCGCAAAATAATTGTCTTTCATTTAAGCTAATAGATTGTTAAATTTATTTGAGGCACCATTGAGCAACGTCATTTCAAAAAGCAGTCAAATTTTTCAAAATTTCAATTTTGAAGTAGTCATAAAATCTGCCAGTATGCTTCGAGACTCATCAAACTTTGCAAAAATGCTTGCCTGGTGATTATCTTGATTGCACTTAAGCAAAAAAAAAGTTCGTATCAGCAAGAAACAAGAAATTATAGCAATTTGATGTATTGGAAGTGTTACTCAGAGCGCCCCCTTAAGGAATCTCTGTAACTTATTATCTCGGTAACTGATTCTCTGAAACATCACCCCAACCGGTTTCAATGTCAAGCATCATTACGATTACGTGAATGTCTGTTTCAGACTGAACTTTCAATGGAGCTGAGCGCAGAGTGTTGCAAAGAGGGCGAAGCGGAGGTGCGCCGTGCCAAGGCTGCGGCCTTCTTGGCAGTGGTGGTATCGACAGTGGCGGTGGTCTGTAGCGTGGTGACCGTGCCCCTACTCTACCACTACTGTCACTCGCTACAGTCACACCTGCAGCAACAGATGCTTTACTGTCGGGTACGCTTGCCACAGGTTTAGGGTCGATTCATACTCAATAGTCGTTTGTCCGTTCAGCCGGCAAAATTACGAAATAATCACGCCAATAGTAATTATATAAATGTGGCGTGACTAAAGTCTGACCAGAAAACTGTTCACATTTCTAACTCGTTAGTTAGGTCGAAATCGGAAGTCCAATCCTAGCTTGTCTCTGAGCATCAATTCATACTCACAGCCGTTCAGCCAACAAAATTACGAACCACCAGCGAACCAAAAATTGAACCCTCAGGCAAAAATAATACGAGATTTCATTGCGAAAAGAACGAATTGCAAGTATCAAGAGTACAGCGAGAGGTCACAAACTCACGCCACCTGTTTTTTCACAGACTTCAAAAAATTACTCTGATTAATTGAGTTCGCTTTTCGGAATGAAATTGCATGTTTCTTTTTGTCTCGGGGTCCAGCATCAGACTTTATAATAGTTAGCTTTTCTTGTTCATCCGTTTTTTTCATCCTATGATTTCAGGTGAGATCTCGCAACATGTATCAGGAAGTGAGCACGTTGCAAAACGAAGATCAGTCAGAATCATCCCAGGCCTTTTTGTCCCGGGACAAACGGGAATGGATGTTTGGACACTGGTCGCCACACATGGAGGACTCTTTTAGTCAAGCTCCCTCCCCGGCCTACCAACCCTGGACCCCCCCTGAACCAGTGGCTATGAGTTTCGCTAAGCCTTTTCATCCGGGCACCGATAGTACATCAGCCTGTGGTTGGTTAAGTAACGCATCATTAAGGGTGGATTTCACAAAGGTTGTTTATCATGATTTTACGTACGTTTTCATCTGATTTGCACATAATTTCCTTAACGAAATATCGAATGATTCGTTACGAATTTCCTAGAAGTTTCAACTGAGCTAAAAAACCATGGTTTGAGATAATCTACAAAATTCGTAACGAATCAGGCGATATTTCGTAATGAAATTATGTGCAAATCATGTAGAAACGTACGTAAAACCATGGTTTAGTAAAACCACCATTGTGAAATCCAACCTAAGGGTCGATTCATAGTTTCAGCCGAACATCCGTGATCCGTTCAGCCGGCAAAATATCGAAATGATCATGCCACTAATAGTGTAAAACATCAAATGTGACGTGATTATTTCGTAATTTGGCCGGCGGAATGGACGTACGGCTGTAAGTATGAATCGACTCTTATTTCAGAAAAGTTGGTTCACACTCGTCATTGTCCTTATCATTTTGTCCCTAAGCAACTCCTACTAGGCGAAATGTAACTATTTTTATTCCGCCTAGAGGCGGAATAATTGGAATCAGTTGTTAGCGCTAAGAGTACATAAGCGGTGCTGCGAGCCACCACAAGGCCTATGCTTACCATAGGCCTAATATATAGCAGTCTTTTTTTTCTGCCAATGGGGGCCTAAAAAGAAAAAAATAAGCTGAATTTAAAACAAAATACAACATAAATAACAACATGATGTGTTTAAATTAATTTTGATGTTAATTGAATTTTGTTTGCTACGTACTTATTATCTCAGACGGATTTCCATTTTCACGCACGAGCCCCCTTTGGCTGTCTGAGTGTTGATGGATAGCTGTCGAATTGGCCAACCAATCCATTATATATGCAAAACAGTTCCAGATTTTAAGCCAATCAGAAATCCTCTCATCTACGTACATTCTAAGCCAGCCAATCCAGTTTGTAGTGGGTGGAGCGTGTTGAGGAAACTATGCAAATTAGTTTCGCTGTTGGGTTATGTCAGAAACGCAGTAGTGACTACTCGCTACTCAGTCAATGCGTTCTTTGCTAAGCCAATTTGGACAACACAATAGCCTACTTAGGGTAACAAACAGCTTCAATTCAAAGAGTAACCCTATTTTAGCCAACAACACTTCTACTAGTGCAAACACTATGTAAATATTGGCCAACAAATTGAGTATTGACCATGTAGCTTAAACCCAAAACAGCAGCCGCCGGCCCGGCCAAGCCCGCAGCTGGCCGATACTTTGCGGGCCGGGCCCGGGCGGGCCGAAGCTCTAAATTACGGGCCGGACCCGCGGCCCGCCACCAGCCCGGTGAAGCAACACAACTGTGGACAGTTAGGGTAGTTAGTTCATAGTTAGTTAGTCAGGCTTTTCATATTTATGCAAGACCAATTTCGCGAATTGATTGTATCTTTTCTGTAACTACCTACAGCAATTGTATTTGTGTTCAGCAAGTGATTTATTATTTCTATAAATACACCATTGACTACCCTGTATTATTTCACGCCACTATGTCGGAATTTGCCCCTTTTAGGGGCCTACTTGTTTTCTTAAGCAATATTGACTGGTTGACTATATAGACTGGTTCACTAGCGAAAATTAACCGAAAATATTTCGCCAACTCTTCACAGCAGCCGGCCAAAGTTTGTCCTTGTCCATGTTTGAGTATAGCGTGCAGTATGAGTAGACTGCACGCTGTTGCGTGCAGTATAAGTCGGGTTATTGCACTTTACTGTAGCACTGAATCTAGTTACAAATAAAGCATATACGTGTCGTAAATACAGCCTATAAATCTTGGGGGTTGTGGTGTAGTGGTTAGCATTCTTGTCTTCGAAGCAAGCGGACCGGGTTTGGTTCCCGGCGCCTCTATTTCTTTCGTTCTTTCAAATTAGGGTCTCTTTGTTCTTTCAACATTCCCCAAGAGTGCCGTGCAGGGGAATAGTGACATATGTATAACCGTATTACCTCGAATAAAGTCTCATGGGCTTTATAGTTTCGTGAACGCCTTACCAGGGGCTAGGTATATTCAAGGCTGGGACTTTTTTCAAGGCTGTGGCTGTATTCACGGTAAGACAGTAAATGTCATTGTACTTTAGGTTGCACGTGCCAGCAGGGGTTGCCAGGAGAGCCAGGGGACGAAGGCGAGGAGGGGGAGCCCGGGGTTCCTGGACAGTCCGGACGGGATGGCCAGCCCGGACTAGACGGACGTGTGCTCCCGCCCAAAAGCCCCCCGGAAATGTGCATGAAGTGCCCCACGGGGCCCCCAGGACCCATCGGGCGGCCGGGGTTAGTCGAGTTAGACTGCCACACTGTTGCAACCACTCATGCTGTGTCTCTATAATCAGTGGTGACTGTAGCGTCATGGGTAGTTACTTCTGACCACTATACGCATAAAACAAACAGCGCGACAGATATCCCTTTTTTCCTCACGTGTATTTCTTACCTTGAGATTGTTTCAAACTTTATGCAAAAATTTAAAAAAATGCAAATGCAATCTCGAAGACTGTCCCGCCGAGCGTCTTCTAGTTTAACAGTTTCAAGTGCAGTAAGTGGATGTTGTTAGGCCTCTTAAATTTGCCATTGGTCCCCCTATCACGCCTCACATCGATCTGGGGTAGCGGCTTTTTACTTAAGTTCTTATATTGTTTAATCTGCAAGTCCATGCGTGTTTTTCGTACTTGTAAATCTTTACGCCTCAAAGCTTATTTTGCTCTATTGAGTTTGAATGCTATAACTCGTTCCATTTTTACTGTTTTAACCAGCTTCAAGTGGGTTTACAGGAATTAATATTAAACTATTACCCCCCGCCCCACTGACCAATACTAAGCTTGTCTTCTCCCTATTCTAGCATGAAAGGTCCCCCCGGTCCCGTGGGGAAGAAGGGTCATGAGGGAATGCCGGGCCGTCAGGGAACCCAAGGCCCCCCCGGTCCGGAAGGTCCCGACGGGGAACCCGGGTTATTGGGACAGCACGGGCTTAGGGGGCCCGCTGGCAAGGTGATCGACATCGGGGGACCCCCCGGGCCTCCCGGACCCCAGGGACCGCAGGGAAGTCAGGGGCCACCCGGTCCCCCCGGAAAGGACGGAGGTCCCGGGGGTTATGGCATGCAGGGACCCCCTGGAAATAAAGGTGGGCTTTGTTTTTGGTAATAAACGATACTGTACTTTACTAGCTATAAGCAAGAGTACATCTCATAATAGTGTCTCACTCTATATAGAAGAAGAGTGAGACACTCTCCTTCCTGCCTGTGTTCTAGCGCAGGCAGATGCGCTCGTCATTTCCAGGCCACATGTTGCCGTTTTGTGCAGCATGTGGCTGGCCAGATTTTCTGCGTGACACACTTTAGTATATAATTGCTGATGCGTTGATATATAAGCATTAAGATAGGGATAAAAGGTTAATAACTCATTTTTAATACACAAGTAATTTAGGTGCGAAAACATCACAAAAAGTTTGCAAATAACTTTGTGGACATTTTGACAAACTGTCAGTAAAAATTTTCAAGAATCCTTTAAGAAAATGAGTGAAGTTTGTATCTCAAAAGTTTCTTACTCAATTTCGCTAAAAATTTGTCAAAATGTCAACAAATGGTATAAAGTTTAATTTTTCTATGTTTTTACAATTTTAGGAACCCCAGGCAAACCAGGAATTCCCGGCAACCCAGGTCCTATGGGTCAAATGGGTCCTCGCGGTCCCAAGGGCGATTGTTCCCATTGTCCCCCCGCGCGAACAAGCCCCGGATATTAACCCTTTTATTGTAGTTATTTTTTTATTTTTTAATTATACCAGCTATTAATTTACTTGTCTTTGTTTGTTCTAATATGGAACGCCGTTACGGCTTAGTCAAAATAGAACTTAGCGGATTCTAATTAATTTTATTTTGCTAATTTTGGGCAGTTCCTACAAAGTGGTTATATAATCTACGAAGATAAAAAAATTAAAAAATTTAAATTAATTCAATTTGAAATTCATATTTAAATATCTACTCCGCTAAATTCAATAATTTTGAATAAGTTTGCTTGTTATGTATGTATGTTGTGATGGTATATATGCTTTGTGTTTGTAGTACGGAACCGATCAGATAAATCCTTCTATGTAGTTCCTGTGAGCGCTCGTGTTTAAAATTTGTAACATTAGTGAATAACTGACGATGCATTAGGTGGCTATTGCTCCCTAAGCGTAAACCTAAGTCGCATACTAAGTCCGATCAAGAGTACATAATAGGACTCCTATTATGTGCTCTTGGTCTGACCCTAAACCTAAGTGCCAGAAACAATGAGCCAATCAATAAAGAGATGCTCGAAAGATAGCGCGCGTTCACAGGAAATACAAATAGCTATAACATGCGAGTGATCTGAATTAAATCATATGAACTGTTTTATTTTATTGTCCGCATTAAAGCATGTAATTTATTTGACTGAAGTAATACGCACCAACTACCACGTACAACTTTACTTAAGAGTTTACTTTACTTGTAAGATACACATATATTTTTCATTCAATTACAATAACAATTTTGCAATTACAATTTCCAGATACAATTGCACAAATCAAAATTTTAATTGCTGTTTTTCCCATTCCAGAATTTAGTTTATGATCAATGGAGGTCAAATTGTATCCCGTTATTAGCCTCAGCAAGAGTACATAATAATGTCTCACTCTATACAGGTAATATCAAGAGTACATAATAGGTAATATCCCATTATGTACTCTTGGTAGTATCAATAACTCACTGTATATGAATAATATACTCTTGGCCTCAGTAATCTCGTGTTTGTGGATTAAAGTTCGAAATTTCTTCCTTTGTTTACGGAAAATGGTAACATAGTATGCCCAAACTAGGTATGACTCCAGACACTATTTATAAGCCCTTTATCAACACTATCTTCGAAGACTTGGAAAAAAGTCACTCCCCAGGCAATAAGTTTTAACCATTTTCTACTTGGCTTAAGTTTACGATCGTCACACACTTTACACTAGAGACTTTGTCTTTTTCTAACGACTGTTTACGGCAGTGAAAAATGAGCGGGTTAATTTATATATTTTCATTTCCACATTATTTTATTATGTTTGAATTCGCGTATCCACTTGCAACGTACGCGTTGGATCCAATTGACAAGTTATGCCTACTGTTTGTGTTTAAAATCGTTCGTACATATCTGGATTAAGGTTATTTGTATCTACTAACACAACTAGAGGTTTGTGAGTTGTCATAATGTCAATTCAAGCAGTGAGCTTGATCAGGTCCGAGCAGAGAGGTGATCAGCCGCCTGTCTGACTGCGTATACGGGCAGAACAAGAGAAAGCGCAACGGGATAATAAAGAATGTTTATTGGCGTATATTTCATGTGTATGCACACACACACGTGACTCAGAAAGCTATTATTGGATTGGCTGGTTGCTTACGGACACGGACAAAATTTGAATTGAATTCAACTTGCCTTCTGGACATCCGGACAGTCTTTACGGACACTTTTGTGCAACTTGTTACGGACATCGGAGTCAACTATGAATTTAACTGCTCTTACGGACACGGACATGGACAGCCCTGACGGACAAGTACCTACATATGAACCGGGCCTAAGCCTTCTCTCAAAACATGCTTGTTTCCGATAAAGTCACTAATTACCTGTGAATTTTGATGGATAAGTTGTGTTGAGCCAAAATTGGTTCAATTCGTCTCCTCATATGTAGCACAGTGCTTGCAATATGTTGTTCTATGTTTGTAGAGATTGATTGATTTCAATTTTACTGTTGGGGCGGACATTCTAGTAGGAACCTGAATATTGTGTCGGTAATATTTGACAATTTTTTAGTTTATACTTATCGCTTCATCTTTATAAATGCGAAATTGTTGCGACTTTTTCGCACATTGGTTTCGACCCGTTCTTTTATACATATGTAGGCAGTCTAGTAATTATATTATAAATTAATGGGCATAGTTTATGAATGTGTGCACTAATCCATCTTTATTTGACATCAGCCTGTAAGTTGTAAATTTAAAATTCGGCAAGTAACTACCAAAAACTCGTTTAAAGTTATTTTTGAACTTTTAATTGCAAAGTCATCGTATGCGTATTTCTCCCTCCCGTGACTTTTTTGCAGTAAACTTCCAGTCTACCGTATTTCCTGAAACATTCAGACGGGGGCTTTATTCAAGACAGGGTTTTTATTCAAGACAGTGGTTTTATTCGAGGAAATATACATAGTACATTGTTTCACGTTGTACACGGTGAAATCTGACTTGACAATTTTTCGTCCATCGATTGAGGAGTAAAGCTTGCGTCAGTTTGTTTCGATTCTTAAAATTTTAATACCTATGACTTAAAACTTGAATCCAGAACAAACTGCAAAAAGATCAGAGCTGGTGGGAATCGAACTCATTCACTTCTGATTACTAGTCAAACGCGTTAACCAATAGGTCATAGGTAGCTCTATCAGATGGAGCCACTAATACCGAAACTTAAAGGTATGAGATTGATACATAGGTACATATATAATCTACAAAATGCCTCATTTGTTGTTTTATTTTTTGTTGGCCCATAAGGTGGTCGAGTACAGGGTGGTTCCCAGATTCATCTCTTCCTTGTTTTGAAACTATACCAGGCTACGAGTATAGCTCCAAAACAAGCTCGTCTGCTGAATAAGAAGTTGCTGCACTTTGTGACGCAGAGTATCAATATTCCACAGGAAATATTAAACCCGGCAATAACAGTTCAACACTACGAATTCTAACATCACCGTCGTTACAGTTACAGATTAGCTGCTGAGTTATGAGTAAAAAATCTGTACTCATTTCAGTAAGTCGATGTTTTTATGCAGCACTTTAGATTGCAGTAAACACTCGCACTAGTATGCAGCGTCTTTTTTACGGAAAAAAGTTAGATTAGTTAATTTTGATTTAAAGCGATGTGGGATATCACTTTACTCCAAATAGGCTTTACATAATTTAGTTAAAACAGGTAAAGTTAATGTTTAAGAATAGGTTCGTGGATTTTTAAATAATAAAAACAACGTTCAGATAATCCCAAAAAGTCTGAAAGCCTTTGGAAATACCTATATCGTTGCATTACTTTGCGTGTAGGCAAAAGTTATCAATCGAAAAATTAAAAAAAAATTACCGCTCAGGAGTCGAGCCTGAGACCTTTCGCACCCAAAGCGAGAATTATTACCACTTGACTACCGAGCCACATTGTAAGATCATGAGAAACTTGAAGTCATTTGCATGACCAGCGCATCACTGCAACTGCAGGCAACCGACCTAAGAATAATGGATATATACACGTGTGCATGTCTTGCACAGAAACTTAGTTATCATAAAAAGCATGAGAGCAAAAAAATATTTATGAGTCAAACCAGCATGAACCAGCTGAGTCAGCATGAACCGTAGTGATACCTAATGACAACAATCTTGGAAGAAGAAATAATAAGCCCGGTTGGCTCAGATAGTAGTGCGTTACGCATCTTCTGAGCATCTGATTTCTAATCAGAAGATTGGTGGTTCGAATCCAATCCTGTGCTGACTGTTTTTCATTATATCAGATCTCGATTACTGTCTTGCATATCTTTGCTTGTAAGATTCGACCTACCTGCCATTCTAGTGTAATTTAACGTAGAGAATTTGACCTCCTCAAAATTACATAGGAAATCGAGAATCTGAATACAGTATATACGCGGCCCTTGAGGGGAGGGCATCCTAACTACCTGGGTGTGTGAGTGTAGTGTATGCTTTTAAATTAAATTCAGGGCAGAGTTTGGGGCCTCACATACCGATCCCGAAGGGTACAGTTCCCCGCTCATTTGTTATTTTGATGCAGATATTATATATGCAGTATATAATTGCTATGCTTAGCTTTAGCACCATGATTACATCCTACACAGTTTTCTTGATTACCACAACTTTTAGTCAAGTGAAAGTGAGCAGTCGTGGCTGCGTTAGTAGGTAAGATGACTGAACCTAGATAAATTTTTTTGCAAGCTTGTATGTGTATGATTCCATACTATGTAACAGATAAAGTCTGCAAAAATGTTTCGTATCACATGTAACAGGTGTAGGTAGCCTACATAAAGTCACAACTTTGAAAATAAGCAACTAAATTTGGCATGAAAATTGTTTGAACTCATCCAACTTTACCGTTTCATGGAATATTCCAATAGTTTCATCACTTTTAAGGAAAGTGACCAATTTTATTATTTCTTAGCTAGTTTTTGGTCTTGTTTACTTATTTTCTTAGTCTATGCTCTATAGCTATTACATGTGATGGTTTGGTTGTAATGAAGATCTGTGTTGTTTTGAGTCTAACAGTGTAACTGAAACAAGATTAGATTCATGTGTTAGTAAAGAATAAGTGAAAAGACAAAAACACACCATAAAAGGTTTAATGAGGTAATTTAATTTACGTTCAGAGAGTTTAAAATACGTTCTGATTCTGACTGTACTGATTATGCAATATTTTGAGAAAATTAATTGTTGCTACCTGGAAAAAGTTGTGCACGCAATCTCATTGCAAACTTAAGCTGTGTCGTAAATCACCTAGGTGGGTGATCACTTAATTTGGCAACAACGTTTTGCTCACGTGAAAAGCATGTAATAATAGTTTGTTGTTGAAACCTCATGTACAATTTTGGGTTTGGAATACACTGGGTAATATATATATATATATATATATATATATATATATATATATATATATATATATATATGTATGTATATATATATGTATATATATATATATATATATATATATATATATATATATATATATATATATATATATATATATATATATATGCCTATATATACATACGAGATTTGTAACGAAGTTAATTTTGGAGAATACGTTACGTCAGCGCTACAGCTACAATCCTAGGACATGTGTATCGGGAAGCCAAGTTCAAATTAATGGCAACTGAAATTGTCTCAACTATTTATAGACCTTCACCATTGCGAGGGTCGATTTCTGATGTAGATTAAACAGAGATTAAAATCTGTTTTGCTAATAATACAAGTTCAAGTAGTTTGACAAAAGTTTGCAAACTCGTGGGATGTTATATTCTGAAGTACGATACCTAGGTCCGTTAAAGTACTTAAAAAAATTTGCGACAGGTGAGCATTGACACAGTAGATCAATTGGCTAGAGCGCTGGTCTGCGGATCCAAAGATGGGTGGTTCAAATCCTCCATTCATTTCGATGCTGATGCTGTCTTTCTCTCAGAGAATATCCCCTTCCCTTTCTTGACAATATTATGAACTTTGTATAGCAAATCATGGTTATTTTTATTGACGATGTCATAAGTTCTTGGCAAAACAAATTTTAATCGAATGCGTTGAATTCATTTTCCAAATTGGATCGCGTACAACCTACTTTCAGCCCTAAGATCGTATAGCACATTTTCGCCACTGGCGTTATCAACCCTAGTTGTGTCCTTTTCTGATGTTCTACTTAACTTAACGACTATTCAGTTTTCCCATGAGACCTACGTAATTGTTTCTGGTGTGTGTTTGCCTGGGTAATATCATTTCACAGCTCAGACTACCGTTTATGACGATACGGTTTTTTGTTACATAGGTACCAAATTAAGAATTTGTTATTAGAATACAATTTTTCTAAATTTTTAAAGCGCTAAAGGAGGCAAGTTAAAAGCTTTTTTACATTTTCAATATATGGGCATTAAGTATTTACTATGCCTTTGTCAACTGCTCGTGGTAGATTTCTTGTAAAAGAATGGTCGGCTCAAATTTCTTGAATTTACGACTGGCTTTTAAGTGTGGCCATATTTCAAATGCTTCTGTAATGCTGTATGGCTCACGTGAATGTTTGAACTATTTTGTAGTTGATTTTTTGGTATTGTTTTGAAAGTCCGTTAAACTATTGCTTAAAAACTAAACCAACTAAACTGAAAGGTATTCCCATGTCAAGTATGACGAAGTTACATAACTCTAGTTGAATCACCAAGTGCAATACACTCAATCTATTTGTATCTCTGCGTAGAGTCCCTCGGTCTCTTAAGCTAATTCCACTGTACGATCGGACAATTACTTGAGATCCTTAATGTCGGGTGGTTAGATTGTGCCCCAACTGTATTCCGATATTTATCTCTAGCATATTGTCCCTAATGTGTATTTCTGCATCCATAACCTGTCATTAGATTTGATTCCCTCAATAAGGCTTAGACTTGTGCCGTTGCGCTTTCTGTTGATATTGCGCTAGATCACAGTCAGGTAGGCGACTGATCGCCTCATTGCTTAAATTCAAACCTGCACAACCTGCTTTAGGCTTAAATACCCAAAACATGTTATCTGAAGGCTGCATTCTTTTTAGAATCAATCAACAAAATATCTTTACAAAAGCACTAAAAGCACATATCAAACACTAGGCCTATTCACACGAGGGCGCATGAGCGGACACATTGTATGGCGTATGCCATGGCGCATGAGCGGGCGCATGAGAGGGCGCATGAGCGGGCGCATTATATTTTCACACTGCCTGAAGCATTATTTCACACAATGCAGTATGCAAGTGTGCGTGTGCACCCGCTCATGCGCCAGCTCATGCGCCATGGCGTACGCCACGGAGCAAAATGTGCCCTCGTGCGGTAAAGGCCATTGTGCGGTAAATCCACATAGTTGATCCTTAAGCAACAAGTTTTATCGGCGGCGTAAAACAACTAGCATGGCCGTAAAGTGGCACATTTTTTCACCTTTTTTACAGTGAAGATTTGTTAAAAAAATTTCTCGCCACTTTCTGACTTACTGCTGTTTAGTTCTACAAGCATTACAGTTTATACCAATTGTAAGTGCAAAATCAGGTAATTCGTCACAAATTCGTTGTAAAAATTCATAACGAATCAGATGATATACTTTCAAATGTTATAATTTTTGTAAAACCACAACGCTAAAGTCTAACAAAAAATAGTTGCAAAGCTTGATAAACGAAACATGTGATTTGGTTACGAAAAGAATAGATTTTGACTATCAAGAGTACAACAAGTAGTCGCAGAATTGTAAGCCACTCAAATGAGTAAGTGACGCATCTATTTTTGTCAGACTTTAGTAACGCTAGTTTGTCACTTTTCGCGGAAGATTAAGCTCGTGGTATGCATAGAGAAGTCAGAAGGGAACTACAGTAGGTACTGCTCAGTGCCAAAATATATACCTATGCAGAATCCAAGCAAAAATTCACAGATAATTAGCACTGCAAAGTTTGGATTTTATTGACTTCAATTTGCTGAACTGAGATTGCCCTGTTTCAATTTACGATTTAGAAAAGCGACTATAGCTTGAAGTTTACAGCGCCCAGGTTTGCAATGAAAGCTTTTGACTGTTAATTAATTTTCAAATTTCAGTTTGCGGTAATTCAGGAGTTAGTTTTTCCCTTCAAATGGAATCTGCAAACTTAAAGTCCAGCCCCGGCTTTGGAAAAAACTAATTAAGCTGCGGCCACCCCTGGGGACGAGAACGCCTGCGCCCGTACCACAGCACTCAGTTTCAATTTTCACTACCACATGTCCATTTTGGACTAATTTTGCTGACTAAAGCCCGGTTCATACCTGTCCTTAAGAACATAAGGACAAAGACAAGGACAAATTTTGGTTCGAAATTTAGAAGCATTGACTAAACAGGTAGTTTCGCGTAATTTTATGTATGCAAACTGGAAATTAGGCTAATATTTTTTGTTTAAAAAATTGTGTCATTTGGCCGCGTAGTTTTTTTGAAACTGCTTAAGGACAAAACGATAGGGACAAGCATAAGGATGAATATGAACCGGGTTTATGGGCCCATTGCTGTACCGGATTAAACGGACTAGACTTATGTTAACCGTGGGACTAAGAATGGCATACCGGACTAAATGAGTGAATATAAGTCCACAGCTTATAAAAACAACTGAGTAAAGTCTGACCAGAAACTGCAGAGCCCTGAAAAGTCATGTGACGTGATTTTTATGACTACTCGCTGTACTCTTGATGCTCGAAGTTTGTTCTTTTTGTAATGAAATCGCGTGTTTCTTTAAGTTTGATTTAATTTTTTAGAGTTTAAGTTTTTAGTCCGGGAGCTCCAAAAAAGTCATTGAAGTTAAAAACTTGCAGCTCGGCGAAAAATTATTTTAGATTTGCGATGCAACCTCACCGGTTGTATTTTAATGACCACAGTTTCTCTCGATAGGCATTAGGCCGCCGAATTCTGACACCTTCTGGTTTTTTGGCCATTGCTCGAGTTATGTGCGTATTCAATCCGCGAATAATTATTTCTTTAGAGAAGACGAGCATGTTTAGGTGATGATAGGTTTAGCTTTTACGGACAAATTCAAGGTTCAGCCTTGTACTTCAGTGTGGGGTCCTTTTCATTATGAAGCAATTAAATTGAGCTTGAAATTACCGCCTGCTAACGTGTTTTCATAAACTTATTCCCATCAACATGAACTAAAAATGATACGTTTTGCCGAAAATCCTTGAAGGTTATTCAACATTTGTTGCAAAATTGAGTTTTTAGCGTCATAATCTGATTAAAAAACCAGCTCTGTAGCTTTTAGCATTTTCTTATTGCAAATTTGAACTGTGTTTTAAACCGTACAATACTACAATGATACTGCTACAATTATTAAAACTTTCGGTGAACACACTTTCACTGTTCGATATAATTGTGAAGTCAGTAGGGCAAAAAAGTAAAATTTTAACCTTAACTAAAAATAAAAAAGTTAGGGTCATGCTTTAACTTTAACTGCAAAAAAGTTAAGGGTCTTACTTTAACTGTAACTTTACTTAAATTAAAACACCTTTACTTTAACTTTAACATTAAAGTTATTTAAAACAAGCAGGCCCCAAAAGGGGCAAGGTTCCTTTGTTGAGTGCAAAATCCATATTTGTCACCCACATTTCGCCAAAGTCAGCTTCGACTTCAGTGTGCATTGCAATTCTTAATATTACATGCTGCAGTTGCTTAATTTGGTATCAGCGCTTACATAAATACGTACTGAGTTGCTGTAAAAACTTGAAAAAATTGGCCAGAAACATGTACTAGTTGCCGAAACTACTTTTGATTTTAGAACTCAGTTCACTTTATTGACAAAAATTTTAGTTAAAAACAAATTTTGCAGACAACAGTACCTAACTACTTCTTTTGGAAAAAATGCAACTGTGGGGGTCGAAACTACTTCTTTTGGAAAAAATGCAACTGTGGGGGTCGAAACTACTTCTTTTGGAAAAAATGCAACTGTGGGGGTCGAACCCATGCCGTAAGACAATCATCTTAAACCATCCTCTTGAGATAGCGCATTTGACCACTCGGCCACGCTACTTCTATTACTTTGATGTTTAATTGTCACTGCTTCTGAACAGAAACATGATTAATATGCGCTCGATAAATATTATTTAAAATTATAATTAATATTTTTAATAATAATAATCCTACCGTCACTAACTTTGCTTTAACTAACTGAAGAACTAGAGCTTATGCCACATTTTGAAGTTTGAAACTGGGAAACAGATAATAGTTCAGACAGTCACGTGAATTGCTTATGTATTTTGTCTGAAACATTACAATGCCCAGAAATTTTAAAGAACAAAAATCAATCAAAATTACAAGTTAAGATCTCTGAAAAAGTGTTCTTTACATTTGGTTCGTTTAAAATTGGGAACAACGCCGTTTTGAAAAAAAGAGCAGTCAGGTCCCATACTGACTTTACGTGTTAATCATATGCGCATAGCAGCATGTAACTGCTACTTTTACACTGCGGAGAGTTGGTTTCAAAACAATAGTTCCTTCTCTAGAAGGAACAAAAAGTTATATAAAAGTCATTGATTTTGGGCTTACTTCAACTTTAAATTCAATTAACTCCTGAACGTAACGACAAGACCATGTCAAGGCCACGTCACGTGCCTATGTGATTTAAATTCTGTGCTCAATCGGCTTATGTCAAGTTCATATATACTTAACAAACTTTTGTTTTTTATATCCCCTTTGTTATTGTTGGCGGCAAGTGATAAGGACAAGTTTAGGCAACAAACATGTGTAGTTTTTTTGGCCCAAAACTTCAACAGTTTTCACTTGTTAACTTTATTTTTTAAACTTTAGCACCACTTTAGGTCGATTAATTTTCAGCAAAGCCAGCGGGTTCTTTTGATTTTCGACGTGTAGGCCTGTGTTGAAAGTGCCAAAAGTTTTCACAACCAGCTGCTATGCTAAAAATTAACATTCGACTGAGTAAAAAACACCTTAAAGAAATCACAAGTTCTATTCAGGGATGACCTTTGATTTGTTTGATTACCAGTTTGATTTGGTTTAGAATTGAAATTTTCTCTAAGTCTTTCATTCATTCATTCATTCCTTTAAGCTCTAAATTCACCTAAACTTTTTCATATAAGTAGTCTAATTTCTTAGGACCCTTCCCACGTTGATTTACCCTTAGCCCTTCAGTTATAGCTATATATACTAGCCATTTTTCACAAATTTTTATGTCTGTCTACCCGAGCAATGAATAAATTTAAATTTTATAAATAAATAAAAAAATCCAGTCCGTCATTCTAGTCTTTCTATGGTTTGCTCTAGCTATAGCCTACACTAGTGTATATTTACTATTATGGACATAAACGAACATTATGATGTACTCTTGTTCCAGATATTGTAATTTTCCGTACTCCTATGCTCTTGCTCGACAACACACCAGTGGCTCAGCATCATGTGTGAGGACGTCAATTTTGTGTTTCCAAACCAGACGGCCAACGGTAGTGCCGACCCGTCGACGGCGGGATTCGTGATCAACTGTTTTTTGCTGCCCATAATCTGCATCGTGGGCATCAGCCTAAACCTGGTGTCCATTTTCGTATTCACGGGGATCGGGCGCGCCAATTTTCGACCCACCTCTGCCCAGATTTATCTGACGGCTCTCTGCGGGTTCGATATCGGTCAACTGGCCCTATCGACCTACGTGTTGCCTCTGCAAACGATGGAAGAACGGCTCCGACCCGACGCGCCTCCGGGCAATTATAGCTACGAGTCTGAGCACGCGGGAGTCAAGTGGCTTTTTGTGCGATCCCTCCCGATCGTCTTCCCTTTGCTGATGAGCACCAATTGCGCTTCGATCTGGACTATGGTCGGCATCACAATCCAGCGCTATCGAGCTGTCACCGATCCCCTCCACTGCCGGGACACCACCGACCTGCTGAAGGCAAGGGTGGGCGTCCTAATCATCGCCTGTCTCTCCTGTCTCCTCAACATCGGCAACTTTTTCCGCTTCAACTGGAGTCGAGATGAACAAGGGCAGATTGAGAGCATCGTTGAGGTGGACCAGAATGAGTGTATAAAATATGCCCAACTGTTGATGTACTTTTTGGGCATGTATTTGTTGCCACTGCTGACTATTGCCATTCTGAATAGCGTTATGATTTGGCACATCAAGAAAGCTCAGAACAGCGATATTCGACCGCAAAACTCGGCCTCTACCCTCGAACAAAGGGCCATCGTAATGGTCAGTGCCGTGGTCACTTTATTCTTTGTCTGCCACTCAGTGGCTATTTATAACTTCATTGGCAAATGGCGCAACGCAGATTTATTCCGGACTAGCGTGGCCGCCTGGATAATCAATGATATCAATAATCTGATGATCAATCTGAACTCCTGCCTCAACCCCTTCGTATATCTGATCTTTACTCAGCGCTTTCGAAACATATTTTGGGAACAAATCAATACCATGCGCACACGGCGTCGATTATCGAACGCTGTGTTGTTGTCCAATCGAGCCCAATCCCTGGTAATGCATCAGGGAGGTGTCAACGGTCGTCGCAAGTCAGATTGCTACAGCGGTACTAAACTGACACCGCACGGGAGCTATACTGCGCTTGCCAACTGAATACAGGCTCCATTCATAACAAATCGATCATCCGAGTACAGATGTGCCCCAATCGAAGTTCGATTACTAATCTATTTGACTAAAGTCTGACAACGAATAGTTGCGCCACTTACTTATTTTAGTAGCATGACTTCTGCGACTACTTGCTGTATATACTTTTGATAGTAAAAATCGATTCTTTCGTAACGGACTCGTTCGTTTTCTCAGGTGGTGCAACTATGTTTGTCAGACATTAGAGGTGTCGTTATTATATACATATTAGCTATTCAATGGCCCGTTGCTCAACTTTACAAGTCTTTCAATTTTAACAATAGTGAGTGCAAAATCAGGTGATTCGTAATGAATTTGTATCGCGAATTCGTAACGAATCACCTGATTTTGCACGAGATTTGTAAAGTTAAGCAACAGGCCCATGTGATGTATATGTACATGTATATGTTTGAAAACACTATCGTACAAATGATGGAATATACGAAATGTTTGGGTCGGCTCATAATGAGAAATAACACATCAATAACAACTGTCCTATATAGGTCGCCAACTTTTAAGGCCTATTTACACGAGGGCGCATTTTGCTCAATAGCGTACGCCATGACGCACGCCATGGGGAAGTTAGCAGGATCATGCGAAAAATTTTTAGGAACAAGCCAAGCCAACAAGCCAAACAACAGGAGAATGAAAATTTGACAGTTCTGGCCACTTTTCTAGACACATGTGCAGCGCATAAACACAAAAATGAACATTAACAAGCACGTTTTGCGAGTAAAGTTAATTTACGTTTGGATAGATTTCATTGCGACATACTTGCAGTGCTGAGGATATTCTTCGAATATTAAACGCGGCAGCAAAAAATATAAAGCCAACATTTTGAACTTATCCCATTGTCTCTGGAGGTTCTCTGTCTAGGCAGCCAGACGCTGACACCTTCTAGTTGTTTAACCATTGCTCTAGCTACGTGCATCGTAGAGACCTCGCAAAACCACCATTCGATAGAGTTTTATGGTGAACAAAACATAATCAGCCGATTGAGGGTCTAAAACGCACTGTTTTTTAGTTATAAGCGAAAGCGCTCATGGTTGAAACATCGTGGAAGATTTTGTGCCATTGTTTAGCATGTAACCTCATCCTAAAGTACTAACACAGCAGCCGTGCGTCTGCTATAGTTGACTTACAAAAACACACTACAATACAGTACAATACACTACAGTATTCTGATGCACAAAAAGCTGTCTGCCGGAGTTGCGATCAATTATCATAATGCGGCCAAACCGAAAATACCTACTACTTTTCCTGCGAGTTGATTCTGCACATTGCTTAATTAAGCATAGGTTTTGTTGTGTGGCAGTAGGACTGAAGTT
>JASANF010012419.1:0-13410 GCA_030248245.1 Trissonchulus sp. WLG1_4 | reverse complement strand
GTGTGTGGTCCACGAAAGCATGTTAAACACCTTGGGCTTGTGATCAAGTTTTATATCAAATAGAATTATTTGAACGTTAATGTGAAATTTGAGTTTGTTTTTTTGTTTATTTTGTTATGATTCTATTGTTTGTTACTGCCCTGTCTTTTTGATTGCTCAGTAAATTTGTTTTCATTTCGCTTGCTGTTTCTCGTTGATGTTGTGGAATAATTTTTGTAAAACTCGAATTATTTTGAGACCAAAGCAGACTAGCATAAGACTGTGTTTTCTGTACAGGTGAGTAGGCTAAAGAGCTCAAATTATGTCAACTAGCATAAGTAGTCCAGTGGTAGTAACCTCTTGAATGATACGTTTTCAGTACGAGAAACTGTGTTTCTAGGTTATAAACTGTAGTAGGTTGTCGGATTTTTTGCCTACAATTCAGCATCAGCTAAATTATTTGACGAGCTTTTGGTAAATGTACTGTTCTCAATTTGTCAAAGGTTCGTCACTTACAAGAGAACGCACCGATTGTGTAAGGTAAAGATAAACCGCGGATAGATAGTCATGACTTGGCGTGTCCGCCCTCGGCTGCGTCCTCATCTCCGTTACAAATCCCTTGAGCGTTAGGGGGCCACTTCAAGAGCGTCTACATCCGTGAAGTGGGAACAGCCCCTCAAGGCATATATAAAGCTCTAGACGGACCCCTGTTACCTTCACACAACTGTGGCACCCATTTACCGATCCAATGAGCATGGGCTGCTGGGTTGGTTGGTACTTGTCAAGACCGATTGTGTTCGTAGGTACACACTTTAGCGGCGTCGTATTGAGCCAGTGGTGGCTAGTTTGTTTGATATTGCTCTTGATATTAATTCAAGAGTTTTTACGCGGCGGCCTCAGCCGCCGCGTATATACTATAGTGCAAACGTGTGCGCCAAGAGCACACAAATGCACCTATTCTAGTGTTAAACTGCTGCTAGGTCAGCAGTTAACACTGTTTGTGTGAGCGTGTGTGTACGTAAGATTAACGGCCTACTCAGTGCTCTCATTTACGTCTGTCAGTGCTGACAACTTTTGCTTGCAGTAAACAGTAATTTAACAAAACCTGTCGCAGCTATGTTTCGTGGAATGTTCATTAGTGCGTCGGAATTAAGAAATTTTGAACTAGTCTTGAGGACATGGTAACGTTGCCCAGTGGCGGTTATGGAGTCCATCTATGGATTGTGGACGCCGTTCGCTACAAAACAATAGCTGAGCTGGCCTAGCGTACATCAGCTGAGTAGCACACAATGAGCGTGTGCGTTGTTTAGCTGCTGTAAAATATAACTCGTAAAGAATTGCTTTTATGTACGATTTTGCAATACAAAAATCAATTTCAAACTTAAACTTTTCACGTTGATCAAGTTGTATCTCTTATGTAGTTAATCAAGATTTAAGCAAAACTGACCCTCCATATTTTTTTCTGATGGAGACATTTTTGGTTATTACTGGTGGCACTGTAGTTGGCTAAGTTAAGTTTAACACGGATAGTACTTGGCAAGTTTTTTAAATATGCTCGCTTCGAAAATTTTTAACTGCCGCGTTTTATATTCGAAGAATATCCTCAGCACTGCAAGCAACTCGCAACGCAGTCTATCTAAAAAGTTTAACCTTACTCGCAAAACGTGCGTGTTGTATCTGATTGATCATTGTTATATAGCGTCTCAAACTCAAACGCTTGAACTTAAATGTAACGACTTTTGTATAAGCCGAATTTTGGAAATTCTTGAAGTGGGTGATAGGAAGATCTTTTGTGCCTGCTATGTGGCAGTTGTGACGGTTGCCACATTTCAGGTTTGCCTTCTTTTGCCCTTAGATTAGGCTTCAGGCTTAGGCTACTTCTGTTTCTTCTCTGTCACCCAGGGTAAGATACCCGAATTCGGTAACCTGGAGACTTATCGAGAAATTTGTCTGGCTTGACCACAATAACCAAGGAGCTTAGCCAAAACCAACTCTTGTGCTGTGCAAATTGTTAAAAGTGTTCGAATCATAAAGTGTAACAGCCATCGCACGTTTGAAGCTTACCATCCATCCCTATCTCTACTGTAAATATTGGCTACATATACAGTGTTTAAGAAGGGGACTGTTAAATTCACCCAATGTGTAAGTCTCTGAAACCCAGGAAAACTGGTATGACGAGTGACGCAGGAAAACTGATAATAGTATACATTACATCATCGCAGAGTAATAGGGACGCTGGATATAAATTAAACTCATTTCTGTTTCAGGCACGATGCGAATGAGCGGCAGCGGGCGTCGCTCGGTGTGAGGTGTCCAGCATGGTGGATGTCCCGCCGCCCACTGGCTTGTCATCCGCCGAGGCCATAGGGCGACTGATGAGCGAATTGAAATCCCTACTCCAGTCAACCAACAGACCGCCCACTCATTTTATCCTGACGGCGCTACGTCACGCCCTCCCTGGCCACCCCTTTTGCCTCACACTGGCTGTGGCACACGCTATTGCGCTGTTTACGCTGTTTGTGGCGCGCTTGGCGCAAACTGGACAGAACACATATCCTCAAGGTTTGGCCCGCACATAGGGGTGTGGTGGGTTGGGTTTCACTAAGATCTTGCTGCTATTCGATCGAGTTGAACATGACTGAGGAAATGCGAATCTGTAAACAAGCGTGATTCATGTAGGTATGGATGCGTAGGCCCGAAGCCCCTCAGATTATTGCAGCAGCGATAACGATAGTACAAGTACAAGATTGGACCGTATGAGCTGAAGTAAAAAAGACTATTGATATGCGACTGGCGCTACTATGAATAAACGGCAGAAGATTGCTCCATTATGTGGCGCATATTTTATTTGAATCTAAAGCCCGGTTCATACTTGTCCGTATGAACAGAGGGACATTGAGTAGGACAAATTCAAATAAATCTTCTAAGGAAACGACACAATCGTTTTGCTTTGTTTTTCGCACACGAACTGGACTTGATCCCCATTTTGTTCACGAAAAAAATTGCTTCAATTTGTAAGCCAGTTGTTTTCAAATCGCTTAAGGACAAGTATGAACCGGGCTTAATTGTAATATAATAGTGTTTTTTGGCATAGTATGTATTATGCAATTGTTTGTTTTAGCCAACTCTGCGTGGTGGTGGCTGTGTTGGCTGTTGCTGTTAGGCCTGCTTCTAGCCAACTGTGCTGTGACCGTGGTGCTGTGGAGGTGGAGGCGCCAGGAAGTCTGGGACAAGGCCAATCGCATTCTGGCCAGCATGGCCAAATTTACAGAACCGCAGACGGCCGGCATTTGGGCTCAGCCAGAAGCCTATCCACCGCTCTATGCGCCGTTCTCAGAGTGTGCTAATCTACAGTGGACATATCGGTTCGGTTGTTTTGTACAAAATAATGGAGAATGTTAACGAATGTTGTTTTATCTCATCCCTACTAAACTGTGGAGGATTTAGTGAAAAGCATCTAGATAGCTGAGGAGACTTTGGAAGGGGCGAAGGTTTAGTTGTCGAGACCAGAGATGCATGGGGTGAATCGGCGAGGGGGGTGGCCGACCCCTGGCGGAAGGGGGGTGGTCCCTAGTTCTGGCCATTTTTCGGCGACAGCCGAAAATTTTTCAGAATTTTTCGATTTTCAACTAATTTTTGGGGTACTTTTTTCGCCGCGGGCGCAAATTTTTTGCAATTTTTCAACTTTTTACACATTTTTGGGCACATTCTTGGCCATCAGAGGGGGGTGGGGGGTTGAGGGGGGGGGTGCCGGATGTCTGAGGGGGGGGGGGGTGCCGACCCCCCTCAGGGGGGGGGGGTGGATACCCCCCTACCCCCCCCCCTATGTGCATCTATGGTCGAGACTACACTTTAGTTTAGTTGTTGGGGGTTCGGGTATATAACTGGAGCTGGATTTCGTTTAAGAAGAATGTTCGTTTAAATGATTTTGTGAAATAAACACTAATCGACGGGGGGGGGGGGTAAAGGGCCAGTTGAAAGGAAAAGGGTAATTCCCTGTTTCGCTCTAACTTTCACTGAACTCTGTTCTCGTTTCAGTGAAGGGAATCTAGTGAGCCTCCCCTGGCTTCTTCTGGTGCCCGGCGACACAATTCTGCTGCGACCCGGTCGTGAAATTCCCTGCCGCTGTCGCAGCCTGGCCCCCTTCCCTGACCAACATATCCGGCTGGAGTTCAGTGGGGGCGACGTGTATAGTCCGGTGCCCCCTCCCCCACCCGCGCCCCCCGATAACGCCACCACACCCGCTGATGCTGCCGGCTTGACTCCACCCTTGCCACCACTGCTGTGTGAAGTAAATAAAGGGTTAAATTGGACCAATATTGGAACTTTGGTTTAGAGTAGAGCTGTTGAGCTCGAATAAGTTTATCCAAGCAAAATTATCTAACTATTTTTTCACTTTTTTCACGATTATATTTATGTACTTTTTATTGTGTATAACTATTTAACTATGACCTAATTGGTAGAGTGTTTGTTTTAGTATGTCAAATGTATTGAAATGTAGTTTACTAAATCTGTTGACTAACTTTTAATGGAAACTAATTAAACTAACTATAAAGCTAACTAAACTAAACGAATTGAGCCAATTACTATTGGGTTTTAATTCCGGCTACGTACTCTGTCACTGTCATGTCAGTCTGAAGTTGACTCGGAGAACCTTCTTACTAACTTTTGTTAAAATTTAATCCTAAACCTTTTTACAGTATTAATTTTCCATTATATATTTTTGGTTCTGGAATGCCCTGGTGCGGATTACGTTCGTCGGTGTCTGGAGGCCAAGGGGCGGCCTCCCAGCGTGTTGGAAAGGGAAAGCAGCCGGGTGATGCACCATTTTCTAGAACAACGACTGCTGCCGATGGCATTTCTAATAACAATCGCTCTGTGTCTATTGCGGCTAATACTGGCGCCAGCTCAGAGTGGACATTGGTAAATTAATAGTCTACTACTCAGACGAAAAGATTTGAGTTGGATAATATCACTGTGATTGTGTTTTGATTAGTAATGATATATACTATAATGTCAAATTTAACACTACTGCATTGCTGAAAACAGACCATATTCGAAGGTATCATTCTTCACAGGCCCTAGCCGACATGTAACGGTTTAAAATTTGGGGAAGCCTCTTTTTCAAAATTTTGGTGGCTATCCCTCCACTCCTGATCAACCAAAAAGACTAAAAATTTTGTAAAGTTTTCGAAATAAAGAGCACTTTTTATCAAATTTTGCCCCAATTTTGGGATTCTCTTTCTGGATTTGATCGAATGGCTTCCTCATCCTATCCTCCTCTCACCCAGATATTTCATTTACTTAGATTAGGTAGGGTCCACAAAAGTCAACCGAACTAGTCATCAATAGAACAGGAGTTAGTAGTCCGGCTATTTTCTTTCTCTTTTTCTTTTATCTATATATAAAACTTGGCTGGCTACAACTGTATTGGCTGTTTGTTTCAGGAGTGAAATGTTGCTGGAGCTGCCAGTGTTGGTGTGTCTGCCTGTGCTGTCCGTCTCACTGCCCGTCTTGGCCCCCTTCATGCACCTGTCTTGTTTTGCCCGGCTTTTAACGGCATTCAGACGCAACAAGAGACACCAAAGTTTGTGTGATTTTTGGAACGATTTTTTTGTATAGAGTCTATTCATACTTGCAGCCATATGTCATACTTCAGCCGGCAACTTTTTGACAAAATTGAGCTACCTGCCGTACGAGCATAGTCTTTTGCCGGTAGACTAGCAACCATTTACTAGTGTGTACTTCGCAATGTGACTGGTCCCGACCAATTTCGCTCCTTAACGGGGTAGTGTCGCGAAAGCAGTTTTGCTCATAGGTTGCAAATAGAGATCTTTTTGCTTTGAACTTGTACGTTCACTGAGAAACTAGTCCAATACTATACTGTGTTAAATAAGTACTGCCAGACAGTAGACTACCAATATCTACCAATATCTTGAACCAATCACCGATTGTAAGCCAGACATCACACAATAAGGACATAGAAATTCAAAAAATTCAGCCAGATATCAGATTGGCCAGCTTGTGAAGCACACATAACGTGTCGACGCACAGTTTTTTGCCACAAATAAGAAAAAAGAAAAATGAAGGTTCGTTTTTCTTTTGATTTTAAAATAAGCGTCTAAATTTTTCACAATTTATCATTATTGCTGTGAGTACTTCACTGTTTACACACAGTTTCACAGTTCAAACAGGTATTACTCCGCAACCACTCAAGCAATTTGCACTAAATTTTGTGTGCATAAACTACAACATATGTCCTTTCAGTCTATGTAAACAAACTAAACAAATAAGTTGATAATTGTGACGAAAAAATCGAATGTGAATAGGTTTTTAAAACGTCATTTTTCCGACTTTGCGACCTCACTGCAAACAGTATACTGCATCACTTTTGATGAAACTTGTCGAAAATACTTGCCTCAACATATTATATTTTTAAAATATATAAAGAATGATGTCTTATTTGTTTCTAAAAATGTTTTACAGTTACGCAAAATCGACTGCTTTCGCGACACTACCCCCTTAAGTCTGTTGTTCAATGTTAAAAGCCAGGTTTAAGCTTGTCCTTGACAACATAAAGACAGGGACAACGACAATTTTCGGGTTACGAAGAATAAACCGAACTTATTGTCTTTGCACCTTTTTGCATACGAAGTGAGCTTCAACTCAACTTTTTTGCATTCAGATTTGTGGCTCATTTGACCTGCTAGGTTTTTTAAAATTGTTTAGGGACAAAACGATAGAGGATGGTGATAAGGACAAGTATGAACCGGGCTTTACGTAAGCGTTTTCGCTGATTTGCAAGCTTAGTAGAGTTTTTTAGGCGCCAATCTGATAATTGTGGCAACTAGTAAGATCTCCCAGGGGTGTCGCGGTCCCTTTTTTTGCTAGAAAATTCCATTTTATTTCCATTTTTTCGAAAAAGGGCCGCAACACCCCTGGATCTCCGTCTCGTCTTGAAGTTTTTATTTCAGAAAGCGGAGAAGCGTGGTGGCTGGAGGGGGCTCCTTTCAGCGAAGAGGCTGGCCGGGGCAATCCAGAGGGGAGTCCGGATTCCATCTGCAGGCCCCCCTTTTCTTCCTCGCAATCCACTCCTCCCCCAGACCCCCCTTTGAAAAATTGGGCCGTTTTCTTGATCAGACTTTTGAAAGGGGACTCTAAATATCTTCCACTGACGGCCAATCTTGTGCACGTTCTGGGCAATATAACTAGTTTCAGTGTGGTGGACAAAAAAGGCGTTTTGTCCTTTCCAAATCCTGTACCAGAAAAAGTAAGCTTATTTATACACATGACTTTGGGTTAAATACAGTCTGTCAGCGGTACTTTTTTAACGTTGTGGCAGAATTAATCAGATCAAGAGTACATAATAGCGTCTGACTGTATATTGAAGAAGAGTGAGACGCTATTATGTACTCTTGATTAGATCTATTAGCATTCTATTTCTATTATGTCTTTTGTTGTGATTTTCTTATTCGGACAGTTTTTCTTTCCTATTATACTAAGTTGCGCGTCACACAGTAAATTGTAACATTGGTAAGGGGAAATTTATATAGTTGCTAACTTTTCAGTGTATTCTATCTTTCTATCCAGTATGAGCCTTACGATCACTCTTTCTATACAGAGAAAGCGCTAAGTTTGCAACCCTTTATTAGTGTATTGTGACTTGTGAGGACTATAGTCGTTTTAATCAAAAACACCTGGATTATAATAATATGCTAATGTATTTTTTCAGATTTTCCTCGTCTCCCAGTCTGACGGTGCTGGCATTCTGCAAGGCATCTCAGTCCGTAAGCGACACAAGAGCGACTCGGCAGCCTTGATACAGGACTTCGACAGTGACGTAGAACTGGACCGCATCACCAAAACGTCACTGCACAGCTGCTCTAGTCTGGCTGACACGGGCTTGGCCACCAACTCGCCACTGCAAGACGTCACTCCCACCAACGAACACGTAGGGATGGGTGTTATAGGCGGTATAGTTGCTGTACCAAGAATACATAAAGATGTTAAATAAAGATATATATATATATATATATATATATATATATATATATATATATATATATATATATATATATATACATAAATGAGAAGAGTGTAACACTGTTATCATTGGTTATTTATCTTTGGCTGCTTACGTATCATCAAGAGTACATAATAGCTGCTCACTCTATATAGAAGAAGAGTGAGACACTCTACAGCCTGCCTGTGTTCTAGCACAGGCAGATGCGCTGGTCGTTTTCAGGCTACATGTTGACATTCTATGCAACATGTGGCTGACCAATCAGCGCGTAGATTCCCTGCATAACACACTTCAGTATAAAATCGCTGATGCGTTGATAAGCATTAAGATAGGGATAAAAGCTTAATAACTCATTATTTATTCATAGTCTGCTTGCAAAAACATTAAAAAAGGTTTGCAAATACCTCTAGGGATATTTTGACAAACTTTCAGCGAAATTGATTGAGAAACTTTTGAGATATAAACTTCTCTGAATTTCTTCAAAGTTTCTCAATCATTTTCGCTGAAAGTTTGCCAAAATATCCCCAAAGATATTTGCAAACCTTTTTAATGTTTTTACAAGCAGACTATGAATAAATAACGAGTTATTAACCTTTATCCCTATCCCGTTTGATGATTGGAGCACGTGCACAGGCGCCTGCCAATCAGAGAATAGAAGCTCGCTTCTGATTGGCCAGTCACATGTTGCACAGAATGTCAACATGTAGCCTGAAAACGACCAGCGCATCTGCCTGTGCTAGAACACAGGCAGGCTGGAGAGTTTCTCACTCTTCTTCTATATAGAGTGAGGCGCTATTATGTACTCTTGGTATCATGTATTATATGTATACATATGTTTATATATTATTCAGACCGCACGGATGTTTGAAACTGACTGATGAGACTTGTCTTACGATACACTTGTAATAGTATGTGATAGTAACGATACCCGTATAATTTGCACATATTTCGTGTTCTAGGTGCCAAATCTTGAAGACGCAGAGACATTTTCGCCGGAGCCAGAGGGGGCTGGGGCTGTGACAGGCTTAGCTGGGGGGCGGAGCGGGGGGGAGCCAATGACGTCCAAGGTGTTAGATTTGAGCCATGAACTGACGGGGCCCACAGCCGGTAACGGATTCCGGGTTCATTTTGACGACCCGGCCTGGCGAAAGTACCTGCCCCAACTACGGGCCCTTGGGCTAAACCTGCTGCTAAACTCTTGTCACCACCAGGATGTCTATACCACCTTTCTGGACCATTTGACCATTGTTAGCCAGAAGGTTTGTTAGCATACTGGATAGAAATGGACGGTACATATGGATTCTTCATGTAGAGTAGAGTCGGCTTTGGTTGCGCGGGTGGTGTCAGTGAGTACCAGGTAAAAATTTTGACTGAGTGAGTGCAGCCTTGTAAACCTGACTGTGGCGCTCATATTCAAAAATATCAAACTAATTGTTGTTTCAGGTGCCGCGGACGCTAGCGGTGGTGAATCGACGCTGCTCGTGCAGTCTGGTGGAGCTGGTGGGTTTTGACGCAGAGCGCAGTCTCAGTGCTTTCCTGGAGCGTGGCGTGTTCGGCATATACCGTCGTAGCCCGGGAGAATTGCCCCTGCCGGGTCTCACCAAGCACAGAACCCCACTGGCCAACATATTTGCAGTGGCACAGCACGACTTGCATTCCCAACACACGCACATTTTTGCTCAGGTTGGCTGTCTGGTGGAGTGTGTAAATACTTTTGGGTCTAACTAAGAGCTTGTGTCTCATAGAAGTTTTGATTGTGCGTTAAATTTTTGGAATTGGTTATGAAGCTTGTATCCCATTTTTCGTGACTTTTTTGGCTTTAAGCTTTCTAAGTGATGCTTGTAAGTTTCTCAGTTTCTGGATAACATACATTGTCTCACATGTGCCCGACTGATTTTCAGGGACCCGATTCAAAAGTTCATTGTTATATGCCGTCATGAGATATAGAGTAGTTGGAGAAGGAGACCACCTGACTACTGTGACCTCGTAGCCGAATGGTTACGACATTGGACTACTAATCCAAAGGTGACAGTCCGAGTCCCATTCACTTCGTCTTAAGGTGGTACTAACGAATGTGCAGTGGTTTTTAAATTTTTGAAAAAAATTAGTTGATTCAAACTGTATTTTTTGAAAATAACGTCTGTAAAAAATTGATTCATATACACAAACTGACAAATGAAGTAAGCGGCATCATGTGAAAAATTTTTTGGAGCAAGCCAATCCAACAAGCCAAACTACACAACAGGAGAATGGAATTTTAACAGTTTTGGCCACTTTTCTTAGCGCATGCGCAACGCATAAACATAAAAATAATTATGAATAAACTTTAGCAAATTTTCTAGACCCAAAATGAAAATTTTTTCAATTGCTTATATTTTTGCGCAGATATAGAACCCGAAAGTTGAGTGTGAATAGACACTTTTTACTTTGAAACCGTATATTTCATTATATAATTGACAAATCATAAAATCGTTCATTTTGGGTCTAGATAATTCACTTTTAAATATTTGTGCTATTTTTCGCATTTTTTTATTCTTTAAACTCGTCAAAAAGTGGCCAGATTTGAAAGCGCTCAAAAAAGCCAAATTGGTATACTTTTAACACGTGCCATACAAATCATCTTTACAGTAGTACAATAAAACTTTGCTTAAATGTAGAAGGAAAGTAGCGCTTTCTAACGCTATAAAAACTATGATATGAAGTTAATTAATTATTGAATACTATCCTGTTGAAAAACACTGCACATTCGTTACTACCACCTTAAGCAAAAGTCCAAGACGGTAACGTTTCGCTTCTGTCAACCCAGCAGTCTCTCACCACCAGATCGGTAAATAGGAACCACAGTGCACAACTATGTTCCAACGTAATAAGGGGCCGTAATTGGAATTAGTAGCTTTCGATGTGATACCCCCGCCGCTTCAGGGCCAAGAAACAGAGATGAACACCGCCCCCATGGCTGGATCAGCCAGGACGTTATTTCTAAGGTTCCAGCTTTATTTTTTGTCTATTTTTTTCTTCAAGCACACTTGCCAGTAACTCCCTGTTTCAGGGTACGGCAGAACTAGTATGCGAGGCATGTACGTTGGCCTGGGATGGCCGTGGAGTGCAGCGGCTGGGCAAACAGTTGCGGAAGCGAATCATGGACTTTTATCAGCGAACCAGCATGACTGCTTATTGTCTGGCACTGTCCTACTCTCCTGTACTGCCGCAAATTCATACACAGCTGTTTCGTGAGTGCTTACTTTGACGTTTGCTTAGTGCAGATTGAAGCTGTGTGTTGTCTGTAGCGTAAATGTCTTAATTTCTTCTTTCGTGGCAAACCTTCGCTAAGAGAAAAATCTTCTTTCGTGACAAACCTTCGCTAAGAGAAAAATTGACAAAGAACTGGTTCTTAATAATTTTATATATTATGTGACTGGCATTGTGGGTATTCAGGAGTTCGGGACAGATATTTTCATATTCGCTTCTCCATCGCTCTGGGCCAAAGTTGACTCTAATATGTACCAGTGTGTCGTGTAATGACATGTAAAATGATTTGACCTGTCAATGGATAAAAAAATGAGTAGTATAGGGCGAGTTTTTCACGCCCGGTTTGGGACTAGGATCGTTCCAGAATTTCGGTCCCGAACGGTTATAAGCCGAAATTTTTGCATATCCGACCCTAATTTTAATCCCGGCCCTCACGTATGTCATTTTTAACATGCCTGCCATGATCGGCTGCTGAGTTTTGCTGGGTGCCTTTTTGCAGCAGTAATTTATTATATTGTCACATGCCACAAGCATAAGTGGGCAGCTAGCGAATTCTGAGATTCTGGCGGGGGAGTTCTGAGCAGCTTTTCCACCGGTTATAGCTTCGCGAGCTTCGGGTGAGCTTGCTATCTGGACATCTAAACAAATTTGCATTTTTTTCACCATAACTGTCATATTGGCCAATTTTTCTCATTCCAAACTGTAGAGCTGCGGAGAATGGTGATACTGACATACAATTGTACGCATTTACTAGCTGTTACAAAAAATTGTAAAATTCCTGCGGGATTTAGATACTGTTTTCTGCGATGAAACTTCCCTTGAGATTTTTGATCCATTCAGCAAGCCAAAAAACTCAATTCGCCCTAGATAGTTGTCAATTGCTTCAAAGCTAATGAGAAAAAAGCCGAAATTGTCCGATAAATATAAAAAAGTTTACAATTAAATTTCATGTTTTAATGCGAAAATTGGAAATTTTTGCGTTTATGTGAGTTCAAGTAAAAACAGGAAAGCGCCTGTTTTGTAATAAAGGGTGCGAAACTTGCCAGTTTTAGGGGAGTAGGGTTTTACGTAGAGGCTACCAAAAGTTCTACGACAGATGCATGTAGAAAACTTGACAATATTTGATCATTTACCTTTATTTCAGGCATGTGAAACTTAATTTTTCCAATTCATCTATGTTGCAATTGCCAAATCTTGAAGGGAAATGCGGCTAGGCTTGAATATGTGTCGTGCATCTTCAAGGTGCCGTTCAAGGTTACTGTACGTTTTACCTTTTTTGATACAACCTTCTTCTGGGCACGAAAACATAGCGCCTGAGATATCGGCGTATTCTGGGTTTGTCTACATCTGTGTTTGTCTAAACGCTAGACTGGAAGTTTGAACTGATGCGCGTGTTATTGGAGGATCTGCCGGAGCTACGACTGGAATATACGTAACGATGAACTACAGTGTGCAAGGACTTATAGAATCTCGATGACCATCAACATAAAATTAATTTTTATTGGGTTGCCGACCCCCCGCGAAGCAGGGGTGCAACCCATTGTATTCATATTCCTGTTTTTGTTGGGTTGCCGACCCCCCGCGAAGCAGGGGTGCAACCCATTGTATTCATATTCCTGTTTTTGTTGGGTTGCCGACCCCCCGCGAAGCAGGGGTGCAACCCATTGTATTCATAATACTGTTGTTTTTTTTTGTTGTTTTTTTTTTCCTGTTAGCAAAAGTTTGTTACTCGTTTTTCTCTGAAGTTACTGGGGGGATTGGTCCCAAACTTTGGTGGGGGGACCCCCCCTATGAGTAGTTGTGCCCCCCACCTTGGTGACCCCCTGACCCCACGGGGGGCCGGGTCACGTGACCTCCGAAAACGATGGAACACAAGGGGGGACCCTTGTGAACTTGAAAAATTTTTTTTCAAGGATTTGGACAAAAAACTGTCTCTAGGGGTAGTTTTGGCCCCTGAACACGAATCTGGGGTTATTTTTTACCTAGGACCCCCCTGGACCCCCCTATGACCCCCTTAGGGTACCCCCCCTAGGGGGTCCTCTGGGGTCAAATTTTCGAATTTGAGATTTTGGTGTTTTTAGGGGTAATTTGGGCCCCTGAACACGAATCTGGGGTTATTTTTTACCCAGGACCCCCCTGGAACCTCCTATGACCCCCTT
>JASANF010012417.1:0-54911 GCA_030248245.1 Trissonchulus sp. WLG1_4 | reverse complement strand
TCTAGCGAACCTCGCAACACCACTACATCAACTCACGACAAAGATTGGCACAAAGTTTTGGAACTGGACTAAAGAATGTGAAAATTCTTTCATTAATATCAAGAAACACCTGGTTAAAGCTACACTGCTCGCGTTTCCTGATTTTACTTTGCCCTTTACAGTAACAACAGATGCATCGGGTCTGGGCATAGGAGCAACATTGAGCCAGCAGCAAGATAACAAAGAAAAAATCATATGCTACGCCAGTCGAACACTTTCAAAAGCCGAGCGTAAGTTTCCTACATTTGAACGAGAGGCTTTGGCCATTATATGGGCTGTTGACCATTTCCGTCCGTATCTTTATTCCAGCAAATTTACAATAAAAACTGACCACAAACAGCTTAATTATCTCAAACAGATGAAAAAACCATCAAGTAGAGTTGAGAATTGGATAGCACGCCTTGAAAGTTATGACTATGAAACAAAATACATCAGAGGGCGGGAGAACGATGTTGCAGACGCGCTGTCAAGAAGCATAATCAAAGACAAAGTAGCAGTCAGTCCAGCTGTCCCATTTGGTGGTATTAGTGTACAAGAAATACTCGCTGAACAACAAAAAGATGCAGACTTGAAAGAAATTTATCAGCTGAAAGTTAACAAAGCTAAGAAACCGTTACATCAGCAATATAGTAACCCAAATATAAAAGCACTTTTAAGACAATGGAGCCGATTACAAATAGTTAATAGTATGCTAACGCGCAAACGACAGGTTCTTACTAGAAATATTGTCTCAGTTCAACCGCAAATAGTGATGCCACAAAAGCTTCGACCAAAAATTTTGAAAATTATTCACGAAGAGTCAGTAGCACACTTGGGTAATCTCAAAACATACGACGTGCTTTCAAAACGTTTCTTTTGGCCTGGAATGAAACGAGATGTGGAAAATTTTATTAGAGCATGTCAAATTTGTCAAGCCAGAAAAACACCACACAAACGACCTAAAGCTGAATTACACCCAATAAAAGCGCAATATCCCGGTGCAATATTACAGATGGGTATTGTTTATATGCCAATGTCGACGAATGCAAATCAATATGCCTTAACAGTTATTGATTTATTTACAAAATGGCCGTCAGTGTACCCATTGTCGAGTTTGAGCGCCGAGGCAACTGTACAAGCTGTTCAAAATTATTTTGCTGACAATGGCTACCCTGAAGTTATAATAACTGATCAGGGCAAAAATTTTGACTCTGCCCTATTTAAAAGTTTTTGTCAATCCCTGGGCATCGAAAAACGCAAAACGTCACCCTACCACCCCCAAGGTGACGGTCAAGTTGAAAATTTTAATAAGACATTTAAAGCGATGATATCAACCACCATAAAAGACAATCCGGCCTCTTGGGAAGACCTTATTCTTTTTGTCTTATTGGCTTATCGTTCTTCAATTCATGCGTCTACTAGACAGTCACCGTTTCGATTGACGCGCGGTTTTGAACCACGGTTGCCAATTGACATTTGTTATGACTTTAAAAACACAACAGATGCGCCAGTTTATGTTCAACAGTTAATTAACAAAATGATCAAAATTTGGAAATTCGCTAGAAATGAGCTATCTAAATCTCGCAAAAATCAATCAATTTATTACAATCGAACAGTTAACGCTAATTCCTTTAAACCTGGAGACAACGTGCTAGTTTTCAATCCTGCTGCCCGGCTGCGTCATCTTGGTCACCCGTGGGAAGGGCCATTTACAGTCAGAAAACAGTTTTCTAACGCGTCGTATCAAGTAGAAGACAGATTTCGAAGGATGAAAACTGGACACAGAAACAACATGAAACCACTGTTTACCTGAAACGCGACTACATTTTAATTTAATACATTATGTATAAACTTCCCAAAAGGGGAGGACTGTAGTGATAACAGTTTGTATGCACTGGTGATTTGTAATGTGTATTTTGGTACTGTAGTAATACAGATAGTCTGACTACGACGTCCGAGTTGCTAGGTGTTGTCATTCCACTTTAAACAACCGTTCATTCTGACAACAGACGCCAGCGGTCATGCTGTTGGAGCCGTGCTTAGCCAATTACAAAACAATAAAGAACGTGTCATTGCTTATGCAAGTCGCGCTCTAAATAAACATGAACAACGATATCCATCTGTAGAACAAGAAGCACTAGCAGTAGTGTGGGCAGTAAACTACTACAGATGCTATCTGTACGGCAATCGTTTTACTGTCTACACTGACTGTTCTTGCTTGAAATGGTTTTTTCGCGCACCTACACCATCAAATCGTTTGGCACGCTGGGCACTTCTTTTACAAGAGTACAACATGGAAGTTAAACATCGACCAGGGAAAAGTAACGCAAACGCTGACGCCCTGAGTCGCCTACCAACCAACAGTATCAACCTTATAGAGACCGAGACACCTTTTGACATGACTCGTCATCAACAAAATGACCCCTTTTTCGGACCGATTTATACGTATCTTCAAAAAAATAAACTTCCAAACGACCCACATACAGCACATACCGTTAAAACATTATCAACCGCATATCGTTTACTTGACATGCTCTATTATTATGATCTGAAACAAGATAAGCTGCGGGTAGCAATACCAAAATCTTTACAACCCGTCTTATTAGAAGAATTTCACGACTCTTCAATGAGTGGCGGTCATTTTGGCTTCGACAAAACTTACCAAAAACTTTATAGACGCTATTATTGGCCCACCATGCGTAGAGACACAAAACAATACTGTAAAACATGTGTTTTTTGCGCTAAAAAGAAAAATCCCAACAATCTAAATCGCCACTTACTCCTATTACTATCGAACCTAGACCATTTGCCCAAGTTTGTGTAGATCTGGCAGGCCCACTTCCAATAACTGAAGCTGGAAATACTCATATTTTGGTTTTTGTGGACTATTTCACAAAATGGTGCGAGGCATTTCCAATTTCCGACACTTCAAGTCTTACCATTGCCAAAATTTTTGTCAACGAAATTGTGGCAAGATTTTCTGCACCACGCACCCTTATTTCAGATTGTGCTGCCAACTTAACTTCTGAAATGATTGAACACATTTGTAAAATAGTTAATACTAGAAAAATTCAGAGCGCTCCTTATCGACCTCAAACCCTGGGTCAAGTCGAACGCCAAAACAAAACTTTAAAAACAATGTTGTCCATTTATTGCCAACAAAATCAAAGTACTTGGGACATTCATTTGCCATTACTGCTTTTAGCATACCGCTCCACACCGCACGACTCGACCAGAGAATCTCCATTTTTTTTACTATACGGACGTGACCCATATATGCCACTTGACTGTGCTATTTTACAAACAATATTAATTTACACCGATTATAATGACTACGCTAGGAATTTAGCTATAATCCTTAAAACGGCATGGGACATTGCAAACCAAAACATCATAAAAGCTCAAAGCAAAAATTAAATTATGACAAAACAACCAGGTGGCCCACTTATGGCATTGGGGACAGAGTGTACGTATTTACTCCTGCAACCCAAAAAGATATAGCTCTCAAACTCTCTTCGCTTTGGAAAGGCCCATATCGACATTGAAGGCAAAAATTTGATTTTAACACCTGTAGATGATCCAATAAAACCACCTATCAAACGCCACGTTGACCATGTAAAGCCTTGTCACGACTTGATAGTTCCAAAATTAAATGATAATTATCAAGTTCAACAAGATAAACACTCAACCTCACTAACGATACAGAAGCCGAAATACAATACGAGAGCAGCAGCAAAGCACTTTGATAATAATAAACAAAAATTAAACGCACTACTTGACAAACTTGATAATACTACCTCGCATATACTCATTACTTTTTTTCCCCACAGTTATTTTTCTTTAAATCATACTAAACCAAAAAAAATAGTAAAGCACAAATCAACCGTTGCTTCTGAACGACCAACGTTGTCACTAACTAATGAAAAACGTGCCATAATAACTGTTTACAACCACAGTGTACTGTCGAACAGCGAGAATTTAGTCTCATTTTGTACTATCCTGAAACCAAACAATAACCAGTGCTGTACGTAGCTCAGTCGAATTAGCTATTTATAATACGTATTGAGTCAACCAGTTCTTTTCTTTTTTCAGTGATGCCTCGCTCACGGTACAAAACTCCATCAACAGAGTCCCTGGTAGAACAACACCAACGTGAAGGCGACGCCAAACCACCAGAAAAGCGCCATCGTCATAGCAGCGCACCACACAACGATGACGATCAAACTGACCAACCGGTTGCTACTTGTCAACCCCTGACTTGTAATCAACCTCGTGAATCGGGGGAGAATAATCTGTCAACCGGATGCAACTCTAGCAGTGCGCAGAGTTGTGCAGACACTCATGAACTCCGTAGTGAGCAATCTGACAATGCGGACTCAGACCGAGCATCTATCCTAAACGACCAAGCTAATATTATTTTCATTGGGGGTCCGAAACATGCCCTATCGGCATATTTTTTTATCCCACAACGGCTACCTGTCGGCGACCTTGTCTTTTCGAATACTAGACAACTCATTGAGTACGTGCATTTCGTGCAACTTGACCTACCCGACAGTGCTCAACTGTTGTACAACCTGACCCCAAATTCAAATAACATGACCAAATTACTGAACGATGCCCAATCTCTATACCTACCAGTGAACGGGCCGTGGATATTTGCTCGAGAATCTGTTTTCATTGCGGCGTGGTATTTGGCGGCTTTAATGTCACCTCTCATCCCCCGCTTACTCACTCAACCACACACGGCGTACGTCCTTCTTGGACGCCATCCCTTTTGGTCAGCCGGAATTTCCAACCGCCCTGAGCCCCCTTCCCTAGACTTTCCTGGCTATGATCTGCACGGCAGATTGCTAGGCATAGTGGCGGCCAGATTGCAGCGGCACGATATGCCGCCTATAGATCTTTACGACTGGTGCGACCATTCCATGATTAGTGGACCACCTAAAACAATTCTTTTGATCGGGGATTTTGACGTCAAATATATCAAAAGTTTGGAATGTGGTCACGTGATCAGCGAGAGTGGTGCCAGAATGACACACGTGCCACTTCTCCTGAAACGTACTCAACCAACCGATTTTCACTACATCATCATAAGCATCGGGAATAACGACATGACTGTCGATCCCGGTCGTTGGGAAGAGGGAGCAGACCAAGCCATGGCTGCCCTCAGCGAAATCCCAGTCCCATGCTTTTGGGTCGGTCCGTTTAAGCATCGCGGACAACGCCCATCCCAACCAACTGTGAACAAATTTCATGAGCTAATTGAACGAAAGTGCGAAAATTATGGAATCCATTTCATAAGCATGACCGACTTTCCATCCGACCGACTGACCGAACGCGTTCGAATTTACGAACTTCCCCCTAATCCACCAAACAAGCTCACAAAAATCGGTCAAATGGAATGGTTTTACCATCTCGGCAAATTTGAACCCAAGTTTCGATGTGTTCAACCGTATATGTCTGACCAGGCATATCAACAACCTCGCAATCAAAACGCAACTGCGCACCACTCATCGTTTCAAGAATCAACGCAACCCCAGCACTCCAACAAACACGCCAAACAGCCTATTAAAGAAACAACTGAGTCATCCGATTCGGCAATGGATCAACAAAATCGTCTGAAGTCAGTAGTGTCTGTGGTAGCGCCCAAGACTTCGACCTCAACAACAACAAATCGCACTAATCAACCTATTTCGACACAATCACAAACTGACATAACTGATTCTATCACGGACAACAAGTCGTACAGCAAAGCTGTACAGATGGACACTAGTGAACCTAATAGTGAAACAATAGACCAACCCAACCCACAGTCAACGGACATTGACAACCCTACTCACATTATGCCAACTGACCCCCCACCAGGTTTCTCTAGTGCCAACCCAACCCCACAGCAACAAGCGCCCCATTCCATCGACTTTCAACCGCCCATCACAGCTGTCGCCCCTCAAGGTGCCGCCCCTGACGTCCAACCCGAAATCCCCAGATATCGTCATTTTGGCTGGGTGCCCGTTTTCCTTGATCAATGGAACCATCCAGTTATCCAAATCCCGGAGTCCCTACCATTCCCTCACATTTTTCACGCTGCAGGAACTCGACGCCAGACTAATGAAATTCCACATCTGCCCCCATATCTTCAATAAACCTAAAATAAATCTTACCTACAAACCATTGTATAAAAAGACTTGAGACTGCACTTAATTTGTATACATACTGCTATTACATACTCCTAAGTTTTCAACATCAATACAATTTATGTATGTTAATGTAGCGACCGGGGACGTTCGCATTTCGATATCCCGGTGCCTAACCTAATTGCGATTGGCCATTTACTAATAGTAAAGGCGGAGCCACTGGCCAATTGCAATTACGGTAAAACTACCGTAATCGTGTCCGTCGGTTATTTCTTTCATAATTTGTTTTTATTCTTTTTATACACATTTTTATAAAACGCGTCTGTTTGACGCCTCAGCACAAAAAGAAATATTCACTGTAAATTTAAATAACAAGGTGACCGGATAATGCTTGGAGAAGCCAATCCCAAAAAAAGGGGGTAAAACTGGGCAAGCAGAGTTGTGGTGAATCACTTTTGGTTCGAGTGTGGTTGCTGAAAGGTTTGGCTGAATAAAGCTGTAAAGTCTTGTGTTTTGGTCTTTGTTTGACAACTGCTGAATTGTAGTGTGAGCGATATAGAGTGAGCGGAACGAAGGGATAGGCGAGTGGTGAACATAACTGTGGGATCATATCTCAGTCTGGTCAACCCATTCGAAGTGAGTGTAACAAAATAACACTTTAAAAGACCTTAGTTTACACCGGCCCCAACCCCTGACCCTGCTGCATCACCAAAGACCTGGGCAAGCTGGATCCTACAAGAAACTGAGGGAAGAGAGTAAGGGTTAGAAGTAGTTTAGTTGAACAAAACTTTTTGAACCTAAGTTTAAAATCGTTTGCATAAGCATCTGTAATATATCATAATTCTTTATTATAATATCATGGTTTAAAAGTTTTTTATTAAATTTTTTTGGATTGTGGAATATATATTAAATCATATAAAACAAATTTAGTTTCAACTTGTTGCAGTCATTTACAAGTTTTACAAAACTTAATTTTCAATCTTGGCGTAGCTTTAACACAACAACTACAGATGCAAGTGCATAACTAGAGAAGTAGTAGATATATCACACAAAAATATAGGATCCTGGCACTGAATAGCTAAATATAATAATAGGGTCCTGAAACATCAAGTTCTTCTCAGAGTACACAGTTTTGACAAACTCTGCTCAGCTCTACTGTAACACTTTTTCAATGAAAGATAAGACCTTGTTCTTTATTTATGCTTAAAGTATATGTTGAGGCAAATATTTTAGCCAAGTTTCAGCAAAATTGATGCAGCATACAGTTAGCAGTGAAGTCGCAAAGTCGGAAAATGACGTTTTGAAAACTTATCACATTTGATAGTTTCGTCATTATTATGAGTCTGTTCGTCAGCTTCTCTCAATAGGCTAAAAGCACATTTGTTCTAGTTTATGCACACAAAATTTCGTGCAAATTGCTTGAGTGGTTGTGCTGTAATATCTGTTTGAACTGTGAAACTGTGCGTAAACGGTAAAGTACTCACAGCAATAATGATAAATAGTGAAAAATCTAGAAGCTTATTTAAAAATCTAAAGAAAAACGTACCTAGATTTTTCTTTTTCTCATTTGTGGCAAAAAGTTGCGCGTCCAGACATTATGTGTACTTCACAAACTGGCAAATCTGATATCTGGTTTCATTTTTTGAACTCTTACGTCTCTATTGTGGGATGTCTGGCTTACAAATTGTGATTGGTTCAAGATATTGGTGGATATTGGTAGTCCAGTGTCTGGTTGTAATTATTTTACACCATTTTTCGCTGGACTAGTTTCTCAGTGAGCGTACAATTTCAAAGCAAAAAGCTCTTATCACAAGCTATGAGCAAAACTGCTTTGGCGACACTACCACGTTAAGTCACGCAATCCGGCAGCCAGTTTGCAAAACAGCCCACGTTTATTGACAAAAAACGACAACCTCGGCCATGACGTTCGTTAGCAGAAAAACTGAACATTCCAAGAAAACAGTCAGCTAACGCATCAGTGTTAGAATGTCAATCAGGCAACACCACTTAGAATGCAAGTATATACGTATAAGCAGTCATACACAATATCTAATCCTAGGCAGTTGAAGCCTCTATACTTAATAACGAAACATAATAACAAGAAACAGTAAGCCATAGAAGTTGCAGGGGTCTGAAGGGGGTTGGCAGCCGCCAGGAAAAATCTAGAATTTTTTATTTTTAGGCCAAATTTGGTTAATTAAAGACGCATCGGAAATTGTTTTCGGCTGGAAAATAAAAACCAAAATGAATACCCTCGTGTAAAAATTTACTGGTAAAAAATTTTGGGCGGAATTACCCCCATCCGCCCGCCCTGTGTTGGATAAACAGATGACGCCCCAATTTTGAAAGAATGAAAGAAATGGAGTAGAACCAAATCGATTGCTTCGAAAACAAGAATGTTATCACTCCACAGCCCCAAAGTCTCATGAGCCCTATTTCTCATTTACAACACCTGAGTACACCCTTGCCATATACGTAACATTCCATCAATTACAGAAAAATTGACAAAATGAAAAACGAATTTGTTCGAACAGCCGTTTCTAGTCTGTAAATCAGGGTTACTGACTGCTGTCGTTAGACTACCACAATAGTTCTATTTGTTGACTTTATAGGGATTTATACAGTGGAATGCATAAAGGCAGCCTAAAGGCAGTCTTAGCTGAACGCAGTCTGGACTACGTTTAACAAAACTAGCCTGAGACCATCGTTACGAAATATAAGGTGATTTTCGCACATGCTAAAGATGCTAGACGAACTCAAAACTGGGTCCAGTCGGGTCAAAACTGGAACCTAGTCTCCGAAGTATGACGTTAAGCGGTATTCTGAAAGGTAGTCTTAGTTGAGTCTTGACAATTACATTGAAATATTGCTTCTAATAGGTTCTACAGGTGTAAAAACTTGTTCAGACTGCTTGGTGCACGCTAATATGTTCAAGCTGTAATAAGCATTTTTTAACATAATAATAATAAAGATTTTGCCACAAAAATATTTTGAAAATTTTTTCTGCAGTATTGAGTAATAAGACGAAATTTAACACATCCTTAATAACTATTGCAACCCATAGCTTAAATTTGCATTTTTTTGTAGTTATCACACTTCACAAAAACCTTGTTAAAGTTGGTTAAAAAAAGCTTGAGAACATGCCCATGATCTTTAACAACACTCATCAGCAGGGCCCAATTTTCGAAAAAATGTTCTCCGTTTAAGTTTTCTGTTTTTAGAAACTCCGCGTTTAAGTTCTCCGTTTAAATGTTCGCCGTTCAAGGCTTTCCGTTTAAATGTTTTTCGTGTATTAAACGGAGAACTTCTAAAAAAATAGATTTGAAACGGAGAACTTAAACGGAGAACTTTTTTTCGAAAAAATGGGCCCAGGCTTTAAATTTAAAAAAATTATAATAAGTGCTGAAATTAGGCTTAGACTAGCCTTAGGCTAGCTGAAGGGCATGTCTTAATTTTCAATGGAAAACCAAGACTAACCTAAGACTGACGTTCTTTATGCATACCGATTAGTATTTTAGAACATCGTAATGAACAAGCACGTTTTGTGAGTAAAGTTAAACTAAATTTAGACAGAATTTGTTGTGAGAAACTGTTACATGCTGAGGATATTCTTCGAATATAAAACGCGGCTCCAGAATTTTTCAAAGTCCTCTTTTAACATGTGAAGCTGCTTGACAGCTGACAGCTGAATCTTGATTTCAGAATCTATAAAGTTTTAAGTTAAAAACTAATATGTAACTTCATTGAAAAACCTTCATTGTAAATCAAAAGTTCAGATGGAAAAAAAACTACCTTGGTCTAAATCACTTGATGCAAGCAAACGCAGACTGAAAATGAGTTAACGCGTCTGAACTATTTTGCCGCAATAAACTCTGATGTTTCCTATTATTATTTTTCTTCACTTCTTTCAATGAACTTCTTTTCTAAATGGGTTGATTCAAATTCAAAGTCTTTTTGAGTCAAAAAGTTTTTCTATCTGCTTGTTGTCTGTCAACATTCATCAAACTTTTATTCTTTGGTAAAAAAGTTTGGTGTACGAGCAGAGTGTTTTTCATCGCTTATCTGACGCCTACATTGCAGCTACTGTCATAGAGAATCGCAGACACTTTGGACAGTTGTTCGTCATGCAATCGTATCTAATAATAACAATACTTATACCATACCTGTCTTGACAAAAACCAGTGCAATAACTAACGTCAATAACTAAATGCACGCTGCTAGATCCACAGCGTGCATTAGTTATTGCACCGCTGTAGGCGTGCATGTCAGTTATTGACTTATCGCACTGTATATTTCAAAACAGATATAATATAAGTACGTTTACTTTGTAGCATGCACTCAGCAACTATTCGCACTAACACGTGAAGCCCGCGTGCATAAACTCGTGCGCTGCGCGCACTCGTTCATGCAGTTGGCGCTTCACGTTACAGTGCGCATAAATTACTGAGTGCACGCTACATCGTGCTATAACTTACACGTGGTGGCTGTATTTACTTCAAAACCTGAGCACTGCAGCACACACACTACAATACACACACCCACACAATTAGTGCATTTTTAGCACCTACCAAGGTGTTTAGTTCAAAGTTATACAGGTAAATTATGCTAATGAAATGTCAATTGAGCAATTGCATTATAGTATATACGCGGCGGCCTGATGCCGCCTAAAAATTCTATACGCATTACATACGAATTTTTCCACTTCTTGCACCCTACATCCCTGCATCCGGGGATACAGCGGGCAGGGGCGGGTCCACCGCCGAGTTACATACGAATTCCAAAGGGTGTTCTGACACGTTAGTCTTGAAAGTGTTAGTCTAAGGGCTTAGACATAGTCTGGACTGAGTCTCCCGAGACTGCCTTTATGCATTCCACCGATAAAGTCTGAAGGTGTTACAACTTCACAAGGATTTAAAAATATAGATTTTTAAGGCTAAAAACGAGCAAAAACTCAGAAATTACGCTAGTAATAACATAATAAAAATGTCGCAGTTGTGCCACTAGTAGGCTTCTCATTTCGGTATATGCTGTTCTCGGACTGCGTGCAGTGTCCACCCCATCTTGATTGGCGGATATGCCTACTGAGCAAGGTATCCTACCTTTCACATAATATATAATGAACATATGTGATTTGTATGGGACGAAGCACTTACATTACAGTCATACATATACCAGCACAAAATGTTGGGTACCCACTACCCCTCCCCCCCTTGGTGCACCCCCTCCCCTGCGTCAACTCATTTTTTGACCCCCCCTCCCAAAAATGACGCTATTTTTATCTTTTTTGACCAAAAAACTTAGATTTTGACAATTTTTGGCGAGAATTTTGGTAAAAATTGCTTAAACTTCACCAAAAAATACTGATTTTTTTCAAATTTTGGCCAAAATTTTACTTCCGCCAGGACCCTCTCCCCTCTATTCCCCCGACGGGACCGTCCTCCCTCCCCCGGACCAAGTTTTTGGGGGGTCTTCCCCCCCCCCCATCCCTACCCAAATAAATGTATGATTACAGTCATTATGTTTCAAAAAGTTGGAAAATAACTTCGATGACAGCATTATAAAATAGTTTAGGCAGTATTTTTACACGCCAATGAAGTGCAACTTTTGAAAATTTACATCAATAAAAAGCCTAATTTCAGAGCTCTCGAAAGGTGTGTCACACACCCAAAACGGTAGAAGCAGGCTAAAGTTATAAACGAAAACGCGAGGCAACCCAGGTGCTAAATTGGGTGAATCCCCGTAAATTTACAAGAATTTAACTCGGCTATAAAATGCGTGCAATTTTAAATCCACGGATTTAGCGGATTAAAAAATCGAATTTTGGATAAGGATTTAGGATTTAGTTTAAAATTTACATTTATTATTACATTACATTATTACATTATTTCTACATTTTACAACTTTGCTTCGTCGCTTTCCGGTCACCGTTCGTCACTTTGGGCGAAGGATTAAGTTCGTCGTACGGCGACGAAGAGAGCACTTTTTTGCACATGAATTATGTGATATTTCATTTTCAGAAACGGGAAATACAGCCAAATGTACCGGATTTTTTGCCGCGTAGTTAAGTAGACCTGCTTCCACTAACGATTGAGAGCAAAACCGAAAATGAACTCCAATTACACTGGTTCTGTTCTTGGTTCTGTCTATACCGAATCTTTGATTTACACTCATGGGATTCCTGTGCTGTTTTCTCTGACAATTGTTGCAATTTTTAGCAACTTCCACAATCTACTAAGTGCGCGTTGGATCAAACGTGGCATTTCGGCAAATTTGCGAATCACCTTCAGTCTAGCTGGAGTGGACACTTGGACTTCTTTGCTAATGGCCACGAGCTTTCTTTTGAACAGCTATCTGCCGTACCACGGGTACCTGTTGCCAAATTGGACTTGCGCTAAACTGATCATTAAAATTTTTCGCCTGGGAGGAATAAACTCATCTATAACTCACTTGCTAGTTTTGGCAATGAACCATTGGATTGGAATTATTTTTCCGCTAAAGCACAGGTGAGAAGTGCGGACTGCGGAGAAAATTGTGACCAAATTTTTTTAAAATGGATTTTTTGCATAAATTATTTTAGCAAATTAACAAAAATATTCGATCTTTAGATAGGAAACAAGGAAAATTTGAGATCAAAAACACAAGTTGTGCGTTTAAGTTTTTTAGTTTATGGGTTTCAAAAAAATGAGAATATTCAGACAGAATGTAGTAAACGGAGAACTTTTAAGCTTTAAGTCATTTTTTAAAAAATTTGTAACAAAAGTTGTATATAGAGGTCAGAAAACAGTTAAACTTGAACTCATGCACAAATAAAACTGCATCAAATTCAACAATGCATTTTTGATGGAATCTTTGCTTGGTAACTTTCAATAAACGAAGACGAACATCCCATTTGTAACTGCAAGTTTTCATTACGTTTGATCGTCTGTTCATGTAAAAATAACAAAATCTGACCCATGTTAAGCACCTTTTGTGAATACCGACCAGTTGTGTGAGTTTCAGATCACTTGTGACCACAAGAAGAATCGTATTGGTAATCTCGGCTGTGTGGCTAGCACCCCCGGCATTCTTAATCTTATACATCACTTGTTCTCTTCACTTTCATCAAAAAGTCCAGTGTTGGACCCCCTTCTTTTCATCCGCAGCATTTCGACAAACTATGAGAATGCTCATTTTGTTGCAGCTTTTCCTCATGCTGCTGATTTATTTGCACATTTTATTTGTGGTTTTGTCCAAAAATTTGATACGAACCGAGTCTCCCAGTCAAACGTTGGCTATGAAACGCAAACTAAGCGCTATTTGGACTACGCTGCAAATTGTTGGGACGTTTCTGATTGGCTGGTTACCATCGCTGTTTTTTTAGCCTTGTCTGTTATGACTGTTTGATACCGTTTAAAAGTTTGAGTCGGCAATCGTTTCTAGTCACAAGTTTTGTGGTGAGTTTGTTGATAATTAAAACTCATGATCAACGCATTTATTTACGGTTGTCGAATTCTGGAAATCAAAGGTGCTCTATAGGTGATGCATAAAACTTGCTACGGTCTACGACAAGCATCTACTGCTTAGCAATAGCGCGTTCGGCAAAAATTCTAAGTTGTACTGTACAATACCGTACCTCTATTGCTGTAAGTTGTTCAGCGATTACGGTTTATGGTAGAAAATAATTTCGCTGATTAAACCGATGCATGATTCTTGGAAATTTTACTTATTCTAAATTCACACTTGTTTTTGTTATTTTTCTACATAGGGGCGATTAATGTCCTTCACTGCTGAAGAATGACTGTACTTACTTTTTCCTGTTGGGCCACAGCCCAACAGGTCTTTAAGTATGGGTTATAGCACTGGTTGGCGTGCTATAAGTGATTTTATACGCATGTTTCTGTGAAACTCCGAGTGCAGGAGCAAGAGTGCGCGAAGCGCACTTGTAAATCGATTCAAGTATAGCGTGCAGTATAAGTAGACTGCACGCTGCAGCGTGCAGTATAAGTCGGGTTATTGCACTTTACCGTAACACTGGATCGAGTTACAATTTTGATTCTGATATAATAACACAGTGTTAGCGTTAAAGTGTTAATATACGGAGTGTGTTTTACACGTGTTTTACCGTAGATATGCATCTGTCACCACTGAAACGCCTTGTAACTACATAGTACATTCACTGTGTATTCACTGCCTTGCTTTCGTGGATTCAAAAAATGCAAAAGTCTGACCAAAAGTAATCACGAATCGAACCTGCGACCTCATGGTTACGAATCTGCCATTCTAACCACTCGACAACTCAGGTCCTACAATTTACTGTTAGTTTTGGTATGTAACTATATAGTGAAACTTCACTTAGTAATTCAAATTGGTGTAAGTTTTTGGCTGAGATTTTGCATTAGCTGCCCAACAGGTTTACGATGGCCTCTAGCCAGCCAATGTACTTAAAAGTTATTGCTTGATGCTTACTGAATTCTTTTGCCGAAAACTTAGCTTGTTTACATTTGGCGATTTTTTCTGAAAAAGGCGAGCCTTAGAAACAAGAATTTAAACCATCCAGAATACAGTTATTACCAGCTATTGACAAATGCCACTGGCTGAATGTGTAGTTAATATTATCAAAAGTACATACATTAGTAGCGAAGAGTATAACAGTCTTCCCAAATCTAGCTAATCGGCCGGGTCAATGCTCTGGCCGAAATGCTGAAACGAGAGGGGTAACTCCTCACTGAAATCAAGACACATTCATGAAATCATGGTGGTGTCATACTTTTAGAGTATGACACGTAGTATGACACTCTCCCTAGTATGCCTTGGGCGCAAAATAGGCCTTTTATGTACGGTTTTGAGCCGGGACAACCGCTCAGTTCAATACCCCGTATTCAACTCGGGGAGGGGGGTTAACTTATAGGCTATACTTTTTACTACGTATACGATCCCTCAATAAACAAAAAGAATTTTAAACGTATTTTATAACTTTGATTTGTCTTTTGGTCGACGATATAAAAAACAAGTAGGCCCCGAAAGGGGCAATGTTCCTTCCCCGGTGTCTACCTTTCAAGTTTAATTGAATTGTATCTATCTATTCCCCTACTGTTCGCTACACTGCATAACTTAGGTACTTACCCTACTACATAGCTTATTCTAAAGTGCACTGCGTATCAAAAACTACCACCTAGCTTATTCTTAACTATTCTAACTACGTATGTACGTACATTTACAAAAAAGTGCTGCAGGATGTTAAGCATCCCGCTGCAGCGAGCCATTCGGCCAAAATTACGCTTTGATCTGAGCTGAGCATATCAGCTCCAAGAAGCGATAAACAGTGTTATTCAGGGTCTCTTATATACTGCTGGTGAAACATTACGGTGCCGAGGCTGAAAAAGTTACACTACAACACTCTACATCGATTATTGATTTTATGGATATACGCAAACAAAAATCAGCAGGCAACTCCCAAGCTGAAAACACACACAAAACATACAGGCTATGCAGCCTGCTCAGCAGCGTTTAACGCTGCGAACAGTTAGTTTCAAAACAATAGTTCCTTCTCTAGAAGGAACAAATACCGCATAAAGCAAAACCTATAGCGAGAGGGTGCTATTTGCGCTATTTAGGCGCTATTTTGTGTTATTGGCTAATTTATTGAAAATATTTGTACTTCTTCCTTCCCTAGGCCTGGCTTAGGCTTGGGCTAAGGTTTCGGCTTGGGCTTAGGCTTAGGCTTAGGCCTGGGCTTAGGGCTGGGCTTAGGCTTAGGCCTAAACAATAGGATTGACAAATGGAAAGTCATGTTGGATGATTGTCCTCAATTTTAACTTGGGGGGTGAGGGGGCGCTTTTAAGCTGACACAATAGCGCAAATAGCGCTTACGGGTAGGGGTGGGTGCCAAATCCTGTGTCCTGTGTACGCTTACATGCGACATCCCTATAAGCACATTTTCTTCATTTGCAGGTATTCTTTTTTGGTTCCTTTTTGAACTGGTGCAGCCCACGTTAAATTTTCTAACCTTTGCGACTCCACAAGGTTGTTTGGCTTAGGGTCTTATCCAAAATTGGATTTATCGGATTTGATTTAACTTTATTTCGTCAAAAACGCAGCGCCAGTTAAACGTAATCTACTGAAACTTGGCACACACCGAGATAATGTACGTAAGCCATGTAGAGCGAAATTTCAGCCGGCTATTTTCATTTTGTGCTGTGTTATTAGCAAAACAAATTTAAATCTAATCCGTTAAATCAAATTTTGGATAAGGCCCCTAGTGGAGATCCGATACAGTTACGACGTCGTGGCCCTGTCAGAGACCAGGTTCGTCTACCTTTTGTTTTCCCTGTAATAGCACATACCTACACGTGAGAACTCCTTGGCAAACGTATGTTTTCCAGATGACTTTAACCTATAGTGAATAATAGTATAATTAAAATGAACTAAATAAGTGATTGTTGAACTCATAATCTGAATTGTAACCCAAACATGAATACCACTGATACTGTTTTTATATTTATACTTTATTCATTTCAAAATAAAAAGCATTTGAGTTGTTCAATGGTATATGTTTAATCAATTTCATTGCTTTGCTGAAATAATGATCACGTTTGCTGTGCGTTTTGTCAAAAAAATGCGGTAGCTGCAATCCACTGCTAAAAAAACTTCTGATTTTTTGTGCAACAATTCCGCGTCCAAAAAACGATGCATCTTTCAAAGTTGCCGTTCCAATTTTCAATTCATTCGGTCTTCCGTAAAGATACTGCAGCTCGAATTTGTGTAATCCCGTTTCCGCTTGAAGTATATTTGAGTCACTCAGCGTAATATTTTGCCACAATATTTCGAGCACAACTTCGACTTGATAAAATACCGGTCGCTTTGGGATATCTCTGACAAGTGATAGCGTAAGACACCAATACGTTGAAATGGAATCGTTTTGCGTTTCAATTCGAATATCCTCCTGTGGTGATATAATCAGTATTATGGTGTCGTTACGATATGCTGCCGGAAAATTGTCCATAGCACCGATGCAGATTGGTGGATTTCTCTAAACATTTTCATCCTGGTACATTAATTGAGAATAATTAAATTTTTTATCGTTTGCAGTCTGCACCGTTTTTTTGTTATTGGAATATTGACACTCAGGCCTCACAATGTACACTCTTCATTCAGCAGAAGAGCTTCTTCAAGTCTAATAATTATTTTGTCATAAAAGCTGGCTCGATTATCAGAAAATTAATCATTAGAAAGTTGTCAAAGATGGATATCGGTTAACAATCAATTAACTGATCGATAAATCCATAAGATCGAATGAAAAAATCACAGCGCCAGATTTGACTCTTACATCTAGACCGTACAAAAAGCGCTTTTGTAGTCGCGGATGGTCCAAAGCTATTGATAGCAGCGGTAGCATTTCATTAATAATTTCGCTAATTTTCTGAGTTTCCTGATTTAACATGGCGATATCGTAGTAGGTTAGTCCAACCGCATTGGCCCCGTTAGGCGCCAGATCAGATTGAAAATCAATAAAACTGAAACTGTCGGATGTAAGGACGAAATTGTTTGCAATGTGAGTTCGAAAGAAGATGAATTTTAGATCAAAAATTGTGTCCAGAATTGCACTTTTGTCAGCCATAACTCTGGTTTGAAAGCTGAGAGTCACTTCAATTTCGTCAACGCTAAATTGGATTTTTGGTGAAGCACGTTGTGAAATTATCAATCTGATTTGCTTGTCTTTATACTCGTTTGGAAAATGCGGCATTTTGCCAATGCACATAGGCTGCTAAAATCGATGAAAATTCACAACTGATAAAAACTTTAAATAAATATAAAAACATTAACATAACGTCATGGGAATTTAAAGAAAGATTAAGAAAATAAGTCAAGGCATAGCTGGAAATATATATTTGAAATAAGTTACCTACCAAAATAGTAGAATTGATCAGATTTGTTTCTATACCTATTTATTCTTCATAACTAATGTATTTATAGTTTTATACACATCAAAAAATAAACTGTAATTCTAATTAAACTATAACCAATGGCAGTACGAATCCTGAAACAGGCCTGACAAAGAAATCCTGAACCCTGAGAAACAAGCCCAATCTGCTGCAAAATCTTCAGTAAGTATTAAGAATTACGTTCAAGTAAGCTGACCAGCAGGTCAGCTAAAACCTGTTGTGCAGCAGATAATTATTTTATTGTAAAATGTGTATGCAAAAGTTCAAAGCGTTTTTATCTTACAATAAGTTGTTTTTGCAAAAATCTGAAGTAGTTTTTATTATTTGCAACAAATTATGTAGGAACGAGTTGTTTTAATTAGTGAGAAGTGTATTTATTCTTTCATGACCATCAAATGACTACAGTTCGCAAGAAATGTAGTATAAGATGCTGCCAAGAGAATTATTTGTTCAAAATGTACGTAAGTCTAAAACCTACAAATACAAATAAAAATACACTCACTCTAACAAAAACGTTGAAAATCTTCCTTAAATATAAGTTCGTTACCGAGGTACGGTCGAGGTGAGCCGTTCGTGACTGGTCACGCCAACTATTAACCATCACTGTTTCAAGTGACACACCTTTAACAACATGAAATTTGTTGGTAAATGGTAAGCACCCACGGTGGTGAAACGCATGAGATTATCGACTTGAATTTAATTTTATTGTACTTAAATTGAAGCTGAAGCTCGTTTTTTATGTTCAGTCAGACTGACTAGGTATTAGCAACGTTTTACATTTTAGTTGAATCCGCCTGGCAGCAACTGTTTGTATGTGGCCGGTTAGCTCAGTTGGTAGGGCGTCCGATCGGTAAACGGAAGGTTGGCGGTTCGACTCCACTCCGGCAGCTCCTTTTTGAACACTTTTTTACCTGACGTTGACATTTCGGTCATCTATCAGAATACAGTCGATTAACTTAAGGGAAGCTGCACAGAATAAAGCGACAAATACACTGTACCTAAATCTAGGCGACACACGCACATACACACACGTGCTGATGTTAGACATGCAGACAGACGCAATTTTTGCACAGTTTAGTGTTATACCGCCAAAATCAAAATTAAAGACCTGTTGTGCTGTGGCACAACAGGAAAAACAGGTGGCGTGATTTTTGTGACTACTCGTTAAACTGTTGATGCTTGCAGTTCGTTCTTTTCGTAATGAAATCACGTGTTTCGCCTTGTCTCAGGGTCCAGCATGTTTTGAGCTGACATTACACAGCATCAGCATCGGACAAACCCTAGAGAGATTCCAAACCACCTATCTCTGAATCTGCGGACTAAATTTTGTTCTACCATTGAGCTGCTTGCGCCACTGCTGAGCTGTCGTTAATCTGCATAGGCTAAACCAACTGAAATATTCTAATTCAATCGCGTATGCATTTTAAAGTATTAAAAATATTGTAATCCTATCTTACGTCATTTAACTGGAAAGTTTAATTACAAAAGTTTGGCTTACATCTGCACAATGGGTATCCAAATACTTCGCCATTTTTGGAAATGTCTCTTTGGAAATGGTGAAGTCAAGCAATCCTTCGTGGTAGGCTGACCGTAACAAGACTTGAGCTAGTTCATCCGAAATCCAAACGCAAAACAATTTATCTTTACAGTCGGAAAAATCAGGGAATTTTAGCGGTGGATTCGAATCGCCGACCTTTTGGTTCACGACTGTAAATCCAAGAGTCAGTTCAGTTTGTGTTAACTGAGGGCTTCCCTGCAGGATGACTTCGAAATCACCAAGTGGCGTTTTTACTGACTTCATGTAATGAGCTAGCTTCTGGGTAGCCTCTTGTAGCGAAGCTTCAGCCAAGACGCAGACTTGTCGCTCAATAAAATACTTCAGACTTTTCGATACAAACCGATTGAACATCGTCGAAGCAACTTGTTCTCCCGTGGTCGAGAGTTTAAACGATCCCATGATTAACGAGCAATCTTCGCTAGCAACGACTAAAGTCCCTTCTTGACTAACACCAAGTTTTAGTCGCATGTTCAGTTCCAAGTCTTTGATTTCGACATAAAAGGAAGCGCTTTCATCGATTGCTATAAAGCCCAGTTTGTAGGCTAAAGACCAGTCCCCCGTGGCTTCTATTATACCACCCTTACTGACAAGGGCTAAGACTGAGGGTGGAAAAAACTCGTACCTGAAACAGAAATGTTACAGTTTGACCTTGTATTTGGACTGGTCAAACGGGTAAAGTGTACGTCGGTACATAGTACTTAATTATTATCCACGGTGTATTTTGTCTTGTTGTCGTTGTACCTAATGTACCTAATGTGTAACTTTTTATTTAATGTCTAACTGAAGATTGAAAAGGACAATAGCAAACTATGGTCAGTCGCCGTGATTAATTTGGCATGTTTCTGCAATGTTCTTGCAAACCTACAAGCTTTACGACAACTTTTTTATATCAGAATGGCTACATCTTGCTGGGTCGTTACATTAAAATTGTTAAAACAAGTGCCAAAAGTAATGAAGAAGGATCAGGACAACTACTATGAATCGGAGTTTTGTAATTCAATAATAATTTTGATGGCTGAACGGAAGAGTAAATTGACTCTACATAAATTCAATATTTGTTTCTTACTTGACCGATGGCGGTTTAGCTTGTCGCAGTGATAAATTTTTCACAATCGCTGTTCCGGTGGTGATGAATTTAAATTTTTTAACTAAATCTTCGTATTTCGTTTTTCGCAAGAAATAAGTTTGTCGTAGCAGCAAATTGGAGGTGGCAATTTCGAGCCCAGTTTTGGTAATGCGGGCTACGATCCCAGATTTCAGATAATCTGGGGGGTGAACAAACGGTTGTGCTTTATCCAAAATACTGGATATGCCGGAGTTTTCTTCGTGATAAGTGATTCGTTTGTAAAGCACCAAAAATATGCACAAATATATAATTCCACAAATTGTGAGGCCAAATTTCCATTTGTGACGATACAGATATCTGCAATTATATGTGGTGTAGAAAAAACTGTCTGTGAATAGCAAACGACTTATAGGTCCTCACACTTTGTTATTTACCTGATGCTCTATAGATTCGCTTACGCAGCTTTATATTTGATAACTATACTGGTAATAACGTTGAGTTTTTTGCCGTGTACTTTTTTTTGAACACCTTGAATTAGATATTGTTCGGGGTATTATAGTATTTACGTTCCTACGAAGTTTTATAATTATCAAATGCTCGGTCAGTTTAAAAATACATATCGACCCAAACTTGGTTTGTCAGCGATCTACTGTTGATGTTGAGTAATAATTGATTACTTATATGCTAATTACTTACTTAATAAATACTTACTTAATTATTTACTTGATAAACGCTGAACTTACCGTGAAAACATTTCTAAGGTAGCTGGAAAACAAGAGTAATAGTGTCACTGCTGAAATTCTACTATAGGTTTAAAAACGTACAATTTAGTACAGTTATGAACAGTAGACAAATCCTGTTTTGTCGTTTTAATTTCACAAACTGTATATATACTGTAGGACAAGTGTAAATTTGAGTTACTACGTTTAGCAACGTCAGAGTTCCAACAAGACACTGAGAGAAGGTAATTTTGACATTTTGAAGAAAAAATGCGGAAGGTGTTAATTGAGAATAAACATAAAACCGTGCCTGTTTTTTACTGCTAAGAGTCGGCAATCAAAGGTAAAGGTAACAGTAACCCCTGACGTAAAGTCCGGCTGATTCAGTATTAACCAGGGTATCGTGAATAGCGCATCTTGTTTTTTCAGTCTAGATGCAATTTGTTGGTAGTACTCGCTTCAAATTGCTCATTTTTAGCTTGTAGACCAAAGAATTTAAGACTCAGTTTCTTTGTATAAGGTGTGGTGCTTATCTCCGTTATGAGACCACTGACCTGCAGGGTTATAATCTATCAAGCGACTCCTGTTAAGGAGAGGGGGAGCGCACTTGGCAGTGGAACCTTCATCTGGATTCTGCTACTAATTTGATTGGTCGTTTGAACAGTTCACAACCAATAACTGCTAAGCTCCGCCCACGTAGTATTACGGTAGGAAAGCCTGACTGAGAATCTACGAATGAGATACACTACGGTCGGAATTCATAAAAATGCTTCAATACCGGTGCATTCTTCTCTACGTACTGACTGAGCCTCTCTACGTACTGAGCCTGTTGGCGCCATATTTCTACAAATTTTCATTTCAAACGCTTAGACAGTTATATTAATACACAGTGATATTCAGCGATAAATTTGATACTTTGATAGATTTTAACTTGGGTAGGATTATTCAGTAACCTGCCTATGCAGTTGTTGCTGGTTTTGGTCTTGCTACTTAGTACTTACAGTAAATCTGTTAGGTTTGTGTTAGTGTTTGGAATAGGACCGAACGACTATGATGGTTTTCATTTTCCAACAAGCCCAATTTTCGACAAAAACATTTAGTGAGCATTAAGTTGTATTTTTTAAGCACATTGGCCAGAGGCCATCGCAAACCTGTTGGGCAGCTCATGTATAATTTTTAATGCATAAAACCAAAAACCAATATCAGCTTATTAGACTGCAAAACCTTCAAAAGATTTCGTTTCACCGGCATGTATGTCGTTAAGATTTTATCAGTAAATTGTCCAAAATGTGCTGTAGATATGCACCTTATGGTTATAAATTTTAGTGCACTGTTAGTGTATTGCAAGTCTACCTAAGCGAATGCTTCGAGCTTCACTGACCCAAAATGACATGACAAATGCATCCACGCGGTATAGAATTATAGAATTAGTGATTTTTCCGACAACAAACAATTGCAGTTTGCACTTTGTAGTTCATGCACATCGTAATAAGTATAAGCTCTGAAGACAGACGACAGCATCGTATAGTGTTTAGAAGGTGCTACTCTGAAACTGAAGGCTGTAGGACCAATTCCTGAGGAAGAAATTTTGGGAAATTTTTTACCATGCCTACGAAACGACGGAATTTACAAACCCAGTACACTTACACTGAAGCAAGCCAGCCAAGCATTTACATAATATGTAGGTAAGATGAAGTAGACGGTTGCAATTTAACGGTGGCCGACGTGTAAAACATACTCCGCACCTGAGCACTTTAACGTTAGCAGCACGCTAGGATTTCAAAATCAACAAGTACGTCTTGTGAGCAGGGGATTTCTTACGATTGGGTTTGAGGTCGACCTAAAGTGGCAGAGTGCTTATTCTTCGGATATTCACAGAATACGTTCTGAATTGCAGACACTCCGTTACGGAACACAGCAAATTGTTATTGCACGGTGCAATAAATTGTTTAATTGTTTGAATTGGTTCTGTACTCAGATTCGGTCTCTAAAGTTAGTAGTATTTGCGTCCATCAGACATTCAATTATTGCTCAAGTTTATTATGTGAACTACCTCGTGAAAAAGGCTACAGATACGTTTCTCCGCACAAATGATATTATGAAGCACAAATGATAGCAGTTCTGTAACCTAAATGGAAACAACCACGTCCTGCGAGTAAAGTTTAACCAATTTTCGATAAAGTTTAACGAATGTTCGATAGAGTTCGTTACGTATGTTACGTTACGACATGCTTTGGTAAAATGCCGAGGATATTCTTCGAATATAAAACGCGGCACCAAAAGTTTTTGCGCCAACACTCTTAACATGTTAAGCTGCATCTTGCTTTCAGAATCTTGACAATAATTTACGATGAAAATCAAGTTAAAAACCTTTCCATAAACAAACCGCTCAGCATGAGCAATTTCAATACAGCCGAGTCAAAAACACCCAAGTTGAAACCGCTTTTAGAAATTGCACGTGTTGTGCAAATTGTCAGCTGGTAAGTTAACTCAGCCGTTGACCTTGTTGCACGACATGCATACTTATGCCACTGGTCGTGCCAAAGTACGGTTTGCATACGGCCTGTGGAAAGTGGACCTCGAAGTGTTCTGGTACCGACGCGCTTATAAACAATATAGGAAGCGTTGATGCAACAGGTTTGGTCATTACGGCACACTGTGCAAAATTTTTCAGTACTTGACTGACATGCAAGCGGGATTACACTATTACAGTTCACATGATATATTTACAACACTATACGCTGTGTCCAAGATTAACACACACACTGAACGCACACGCACACACAAACAATGCATTTTTACGACCTACCGATATTTACAACGCAAATAACACAAGGAGAAGCAGATACATGCAAATCGAGCTTCTGTATTATAGTATATACGCGGCGGCTGAGGCCGCCGCGTAAAAATAATAAAGACATGCTGGGCTGTGGCCCAACAGGAAAAAAATAGTTATCACGTGCTCTGAATGCGACATAATTAATTAAGCATGGTGAATTGAAAATTGCTAAAAGTTGTCTTGTTTCTGTAGGTATTCAATTTTAGTTGTACCGTTATTATTGAATAATAGTACATAGATAGCAGTTCTTATTTGCTTATTAGTCTAACACTGGCTTGCACCAAAATAGAACAGCTCGAGAATAGAATAACTCAACAATAGCTGATCTCGTTCAACCCGAAAGACGTATTCATTAAATTTGTTTTCACTGTTTCCTTGATAATAAGTTCACATTAACTAATTACCATACATTGAATAGAATTTTTGAAAATTGTAAGATAGTGAACAGCACTCGAGAATAGCAAAAGAATAAGAATAGCTCGAGAATAAGGTTGGTGCAAGTGGCCGAAAGAATACCAGAGTTTTATAATACTCAAGTGAATAAAATTAAATTGTTTATAACGAGAGCTAGCCATAATCGTTGGGTAATTGATGCCTGATGTTAGGGTTTTTATTTGTCTCGAATAATATGTTTTAACATTCATGTCTGTTTGCGACTGTTTTAGTTTATTTTCTTTAGACATTTCATGTCTACATTTTGATTGAAGTTTCGTCAAACTTTTTCAAAAAGCAAACTTTAACAGCCAAGGCTGTCTGTTTTACAAAAACGATAAATTATTTGATTTTAACTTTTTAGGCTTAACCACTTTTGCTAAATTTTGGGCTATGAAAATTGAAGACATTTTTTTGTGATGTTCTCCATTCAAAAGGTTTCAATTGAACAACAAAATCCACGTTTTACTATTTGATAGCTCAATATTTAAAAGCATGTTCAAAAGCATACAGCTGGTCAGTTTGTACAACTTTTCAAAAATTAATATTAATTTGAATTAGATTAACTAGATTAACTTCATAACTCGACACGGGCTTAACGTGTCCTGAACTCATCAAATTTTGCAAATACATAATTGATGTATATGACAAGATTTAGTCGCTCCAAAAAGTTTTACAAATTTTCGTCAATTTTACGTTGAGTTACTAAAGTTATAAATCTAGTTAGTCTAATTTAAATTCCAAGTTAATTAATATTAATTTATAAAGCGGCCTTATAAAACATTGAGACCCTCGCACTGTTTTATTAGCTTGAAGTCAAATTCATGGCAACCAAGAAAGTATTTCGATAAATATTAACAAAACAGCCATCTATAGTTAAATTCAGAACATTGATCGGTATTGATAATGCAGACAAGATTTTGTTTCCTACGTCTTCAACTGAATAGGTGGATTTTTCAAGTTGAGATAAATAATCAGAAGTTATATTGAGCACATTTGGAGCTCCCGGGATCAAAGTTGCGTTAATATCCCGGATCACTTGGAAAATTTGGAATCGCAAAAATTGGCAATCCTCTAAAATCGGTCCCATAACTGCGAGTCGAGTCTCGGCACTGAATCTCAAAGCTTTGACTGAGCCAATAAGCAGAGTTATTTCTGCACTCAAAGCGAGTTCAACTTCGTTTTCTGAGAACAGTAACTTTGGCGCTTTGTGACTTTTCACAGCAAGGCTAATTGCACGATTTCTGTAGTGGGAGGGAAATCCCGGTAAGCAACCGATTGCGATATTGGATTCATTCTGAAATAGAAAAAAGCAAAAAAAAGGTTGTTTTTATTAATAGCAAAATAGTGCATTTTTTCTACCGATTGAGGCCTACTAAGTTTTTATTTTTTCAATAACTTGATATTTTAGTTTGTGACAAAATGGTCAGTCAGAAAATGTCGTTAATTGTTCAAACTAATCTGGGAAAACTGCTGTTCTTGAGGCCCCTTTTCAGGGCTATAAAGTTATAAGGTTATAGTTATAAAAAGGCCATACTTAGTTAGGCTTAAAAACAATCTGGTGAAATTTCTTTAAGAGTCTATGTATAATAATTAAAAATTGTAAGATAGGATTTTCTATAAAAATAATTTACAAGCCCCATGTAAGATGTTCTACAACTTTGGAAACCGTGCCATATATTAGTACTTGCCCAAGTATAATTTTGTCCGTGAAACTGGAGACAATCATGACCTAAGTGAGTTTAAAGCTGGGTTTTCCTTAGGTTCCATTATGACTTGACTGAAATCAGAGAACGTCTTTTGAACTAGGCAGATGTAGACCTAAAGGACGTTGTGTTTGCTTGTTTTGCTTTTGCGGACAGTTCTTTTTTCTATGAGAATGCGAAGAGTGACCAAAAAATATTGAGCAGTGCGATAACTTTAAATCTAGTTGTTAAAATGAAATTTTTCAAGTTTTTAAAATGAAATTTCCAGTCACCATTATTTGTCCTTTCAGCCAGAAAAAAAACAGCTATTGTTGACATTTACACTGGAGGTACTTTATTGCTTGTTTTTTTATTACATTTGCTAAATAAAAAAACATTTAACCATAGATGTAATTCAACTCAATGCTAAATCCAGAATTGGAATTGAAGTAAATTTATATTTAAATATACAGTAAGAATTTTATAGCGAAATTAATTAGCAATAAATTATTTACCTATCTTAAAGCATCTAGGTACCTACAAGCCTCAATAGATTGATTTTGCATGACTTATTGGTGAAATTCAATGTGGGATAATCACCTAATCAGTACTCTTTAATGTCAATCTTTAATTCTTCAGCGATCTCTTTAGTTTACTGCCTACCTTATTGCAAGTAGAAGCTAGATAAGTGGACAGACCAGGGTACGTTGTCTTTGTCACTGTATACTGTAGAAAGTTCTTCTCTTTCAAAATCAGCATAATTGTGTTCAGAAGAGAATCAGAAATTTCGAAGCAAAGCATAGAATTGCAATGTGATTGGCGCAGAGAAATCGCAGCTAGTTTTGATCGAATTAGGTCAAATTCTCTGCTATTAGATCCAGACTCGGTAGGTTCGGGATCTTTATAGTTTGTTCTGAATTGAAGATCGATTCCATTTTCTGTAATCAAGTCAGCGTTCATTAATTTGAAATCCGTTTTATTCAAATAAATTGTTGATAACTGATTCATAATTTTATTATTCTTGGCTATCAATTCAACGATAAAGTCACATATCATTTTCGAATTATAAAATCCGGCAAAGGTTGGAACTACCCAAGCAATAATTTTTGTCGTAAAATCTTTCGAAGTGGTATTAATGGAAAAATGGCCAAATTTATTAGAACATTCTTTATAGACGAGATTTGGTATAATGTTGTTTTTCTGTAACTTTAGCCCCAAACTTAAGCGTATATTTCGAAGTCTCGCAGTAAAATGACTTTGACTAGAAACATTAAGTGTAAAAATCGTTTGTGAAATATTCCAAATTCCTGACACTTTAAGAAAGCCGCCGTTCGTTACCAAAGTGAGGCAGTCAGGTGAGTTCAGTTGATATCTGAAAACAAATTTATATTGTATATATATATATATATATATATATATATATACTTATATTTATATAATATATTTAACTCAGTGTCTATTGCCAATTGCTTAATCATTTAATATTTTACAACAGAAATAGTTGGGTGCAGTCTCAATTAAATTCGATACTTAATGTTTGAGAATTTACAACTTATCATTGCGATTTTTAATAGGTGATAAAAATTACTGATTAAGTCCGTCAAATCAATTTTTTAGGATTCAACTGAAAAAATTAGGCTCAGCGCAGTTCAGACGAACAGGTACTATATTCTATTTTATTATAACTGTTGCAAAGAGACTATTAGTTTATGACGTTCATGGATGCCACCCTTTACCTAAAGTTTGACCAAAGCATGCTGAACCCTGAGGCAGAAAGAAACACGCGATTTCATTACTAAAAAAACTAATTACAAGCATCAATTGTACAGCGGGTAGTCACAAAGATCACGCGACTAGGTTTGTCAAAGGGTTCAGTAATTTCAGGTCAAACTTTAGTTTTACGGATTTATTGCCGTTCAAGTGATACAATAGGCACTACGGGAATAAATGCCGGTACCCACTACCGATACGTAGTTGCAGTGGTTTAGCTGGTTCAAATTTCGGCGTTAAGCACACTGCTTACGGGTTCTCTCACTTTACTTGCAGTTTTGCCACTCTGTTTCATGCAAATGCATGCATGCAATCTGCCTATGAAAGTAAATCACCTTCAAAATCTATTAATAATTAGTATATATATATATATATGGTGTATAAGTTACGGTGTCACGGGCAAAAGTGTCCCCCCTGTCCCCCCCCTGTAGCTATATATATGTGTACTAGGTATATATATTTTAATATAAATATCCCCTTACACTTTTGGTGCTAAAATTTACTGGCCCAGTCCTATATGTACAACGAAACCGCAAACTTGAAAAATAACTATATTCTCAAAACCTAGACACATTCTAAAAATAGTTTTCAACTTTAAATGCTTTAAACATCTTTTAACAACATGCGTAACTATTTAACCTTAATAGGGTTTCATACTTCAGTATGGCTATGGCATACGGACAAACGGACATAGCCCATGCGAAAACAGTTTCGTCCGTCTTTTCAATTCATACTTTTTCGGCCAAATGAAAAGTGGGACATGAGACATACGGCTGTATAAAATTTATTCGCTCGAGCGGCACATGTCCGTATTTTGTCCTTAAAGAATATCGGCACAGTTCAACTGAAGTTAACTTTACTGGACATGGGATAGATTGAATGAAACTGTGCCTAAATTGAATGAAATAGTTAGGATAACCTGACATACTATCGAAGGGCAAACGGATATGCGGCTGAACGGACCACAAGCTAAAGTGTTCTGCCGGTCAACTTGTTTGTTGTCCGTTCATCCGATTCAAACTGCACAGAACTAATAAAAACTTAGTGCATTGAAAAAAACGAAACTTGTGGCGAAAACAGAGAACTGGGTGTAAATCTGTGAGCACTAACCGTTGCATATATTCAAAACACGATTTTGAATTTGCAGCTAAGCGTAAACTAAGGGGGGACACTTTTGCCCAAGGTAGGACACTTTTGTCTAGGCAAAAGTATCCCCCCGGACACTTTTGCGTAGTCAAAACTGTCCGGGGGACACTTTTGCCAGTCAAAAGTGTCCGGGGGGACACTTTTTTGGGGGACACTTTTGCCCGTGACAACGGACTAGAGCTGAAATTTATATACATTTACATGCTTACCCGACTTTCGTAGCCTCACACTTTTTGATTGTGATATTGCTTATTTTCACAAAGCTTTTGCCAATAAAGCTGCTAGTGTCAAATTTGAAGTTCGGCACTTGAATTACTTTCAGTTTCGACGCATGAGTTTTCAGCAAATGTTTTGTCGCAACAACCAAACCCGCGTGGCTTATGAAAATCCGTGAAGTTTCGGGATCCGTACGCGTTTCAGTGAAGTGAACGCCCATCGTTTCAAATTGTTTGTTATCCAAATATAACAGAAATAGGTAGTATATCATTGAAAGCAGTGCTAAAAACAACATTCGCCATTTGTGTCGTGAGATAAATCTGAAAAGACAAAATCGTCAGAAAATACCAACACCAAGCTAAAGTTTAAGTTTAATAGTAGCAAGAGTACATAATGTGAAGAGTATGACATTCCTCTCATTTGCCAACTTGGTAGCAGCTTTCCCAAATGGGTATTAGGGCCTAAACAGGTATTAGTTACGTACCTAAATAGGTGCTTTCTAAATTATAGCATTCTCAACAGGAAATTTTAACAAAGCCATCAGCCAATCAAATTTGGCTCTGCTCACAAGCAAAGTTACGCAATCTCACGTTTTGTGGCTGAAGAGCTAAAAGGCCGCTCAAACCTCAATTGCTGATGGCTTTAGGGAATTCAAAAACCATTATCGTGACAGCTTAGCAGTCAAATCATGATTAAGTTTATTACCTCAGTTTTTAATTCAAATAAAATAGTTCCGACCTTTATTGTTATTTTTGGCTAATTAATGCTACTTATTTTCTTCATTTTCATTTTTTATTTTCTGCGCAGCGTCTAATGCTCTAATCCTGAAAAGACACTTGCGTAATCCGTTAAATTATCATTTCAAGTTTGAACTTATACATATATTTGGATACTAAGGGAAGTACACATTTTAAAAACCTAGGTATATTGTTTGATCTAAAACCCTTCGAAATGGTCATTTCAGCTCCGATTTTTTTATGCTCCGCAGAGGTAGATTTTTCCAGTGCGTTTTGGAAAAGTGACTTATCTAATTCATCATGTCTGAACTTATTGAGTTATTTCATCAAAATTGTTCCTACTCATGGTAAACTTTGACGAACAAGACCACCAACCAGCTGTAACTATTTGCGTTCAACTACGTCAGCATTTTATGCATTAATCTAGAATGGAAAGTCTAGATTCTAAAATTGTTTGTTTTTAATTCTTATCTAGCGCAATTTAACATGTAAGCGTAAAGCCCGGTGAATATGTGCTTGTGTTGAAAGAAAGAGGAGGCTCCAGTTTTAGAAAGATCGAAAGAAATGGAGGCGCCGGGAATCGAACCCGGGCCGCCTGCTTCGAAGTCAAGCATGCTACCATTAAACGTGTACAGGAAAAACGTGTCATACTCTTTTACATTATGTCCTCTTCAAGTATATTTATAGGGATTCAGTAGTCTGTGCACAGCTTGACCTTGGTTTATTTTTTAATGATGCTATTGAAGGCTTATTGAAGATCAAACGCGCGGGTAACAACCATGTTTTACTTTCGTATGAAGCAGACGCTTTGTTAACGCATTCAAATGGAACATGGTTAAATTCCATCAGACCATTAAAACAGTCTGAATTTTTGTGTTTACATAGACATTTTACATTTCAACATTTCAGACGTCAGTCAGAAGTCTTCCAGGCAATTTTCGTCTATTTTACTAGTTTTTAAGGTTTTTTAGCATGCTACTGTAAACAAAGCGTAACTTCAAAAAACATTGCTACATTTCCTTTTGTCCTTCAAATGCAAAAGTCGCCACTTGGAAAAGACGTACCTTTTAGAGTTCCACATGTCAAGTAATGGTTAAAGTGAGCATTGTTCTATAATGTAGTATAGTGTTTTATAAAAACTGGAAATGAGAAGTTTTTAAATCAATCTGCCAAAACGCAAAGTGCATAGTTGTAAAGTAGTGTACCCTTACTATATATTTGGAGTTCATATTTAAACGACGTAGGCACAGCAAAATATATGTAGTTTCAGGCTGTCAAAATGTTAATAATATTACAATAATATTCTGTTTTAGTATTTTATATGTAGCTGAACAGGCTTGAGAAACAGCATAAAAATGCGGTCTTTGACAATAAGGGATCTTGTAAGAATTTTTTGAAAGTGATAACTTTAACAGCATTACAGGCCGACACTATGCCAACAATAAATACCGCAATAACATGAGAGAGGGCAGGTACAGTGTGGGGGTTGCTTAACCCACCAACTACATACAACACCGACCGATCTTCGGCTGCAGTCACGAATCTGGTAGCAAAATCGGTTGTGCACTGATTTAAAAGGCCTAATATTAATATTTTAATGTCAATTTTCTGGACCTTACATGTAAATCAATTTTACTCAAATGCTTGCATAGTTTTGCAAATACAATGTTTCGTTTTGTCACAAATACATGTTTTTCGTGCGTTTATTACAGTAGAGTAGTTCTAACTAAACGTAGTCAAACATTTTGATCAAGTCTCTAAATAGCTTTATTTTTCATGATTTAAGAAAGTCTTAATAAAAAGCTAAAAAGTCCGTTGTTTTTCGTTTCTCTTGATGGCACTTAAGCACCTTATGATTTTCTCAAAAACCGTCCATGATTGGGAATTCTTACGACAGGCAACTGTTTAAGCTGTAATTAAATTCAGCCTTTAAAGTTTATCAGTACTTGTCTAAATGAGTTTTTCAGTCGGGTAATCTTCCTGCTGCTTTAGCAGACCTATAAATTTGTGCCAACGCTGAGTCTTTTAATTTTTGTATTGACCTTTTCTGAAATTTTTAGAGCCAACTCTTTGTAATAACGTATTTTTGCCTAACGTTCTTGATTTTTTTTGTCCTAAAACTTAAATTAGGCATAGGCTTGGCCTGATGCCATAAAATTAATTGTGCAGAAACAAGCCAGAATTATTTTGGGTGTTTTTACCCGCTCAAGACTTCATCTAATTCCGCGTGGGCTCAACTATCCGCGGTGTGTCACGAGTTTTTGCCTTGGTAGTTTTAAATGGATTAATCAGCAGCTCTGTTGGAAGGGAATGTCTGCCAAAGCTTGTGCCCTCCAGCAGGCCCGTTTCGTACTCGCTCTGTCAGGCTGTCAGTTTAATCCAGATTTTTCAATGAATTCAAAAAAACTCGGTGAAAAGATTGGGTTAAAGTTTTTGTAATATTAAAAATTGATTCGTACTTACAGCCGTGTGGCCATTTTGCCAGCAAAGTACAAGAAAACAGTCTTGATGTTGGGTGTGAGTAGGTGGTCCAATTTTTTTTATTATTGTATTGTCTGAACAAGCTGAAAGCTTGAAATTAGTCGTGGAATTATTTTTATTATTGCTTGAAATACCATTTTTGTAATTTTTCAGAGTCGAGCTTCTGCTTAGTTTCAAGGTATGTTGGCTGAAAAAAAGGCCCTAAATTATGGGTGGAACAAAAACCTGGTTTGACTACCTCTTATGAGTTTGACCTATAGAATAGGTTGAGCCTGTCTAACGCTCAAAAAATCGTTTGTTAGACTCTTCAGTGAAATCCTACATTAGCATTAGCTTTGATGCTGTTTAGAACAAAATCAAACAGATCAAATCAATTGATTTTCTGACAATCACATCAAATCACAAAAATGGTTAACGTCAGATCAACCGTAGGTATATTAAGTAGTACCGCTATATATCAAGAATGTTTGTCGATGTCGTGTTGTAAATTTAATAGCACTTAAGGTGGTAGTGTCGCCAAAGCAGTTTTGCGCATAGGTTGCAAAAATAGAGCTTTTTGCTTTGAAATTGTACGTTCACTGAGATACTAGTAAAATGCTATATGATGTCAAATAAATACTACCAGACACTAGACTACCAATATCTACCAATCTTTTGAACCAATCACCATTGTAAGCCAGACATCACACAATAGAGGCATAAAAGTTCAAAAAATCAAGCCAGATTGGCCAGCTTGTGAAGTACATGTAACGTTTTGACGCACAATTTTTTGTCACGTATAAGAAAAATAAAAAATAAAGGTTCGTTTTTCTTTAGATTTCAAAATAAGCTTCTAGATTTTTTACAATTTATCATTATTGCTGTGAGCACTTCACAGTTTACGCACAGTTTCACAGTTCAAACAGGTATTACTCCGCAACCACTCAAGCAGTGGGCACTAAATTTTGTGTGCATAAACTAGAGCATATGTGCTTTTAGTCTGTGAACACAATCTAAATAAAAAGTTTTATAATTGTGACGAAATTATCGAATGTGAATAGGTTTTCAAAACGTCATTTTTCCGACTTTGCGACTTCACTGCTAACTGTATGCTGCATCAATTTTGCTGAAACCTAATGAAATCATTTGCCTTAAAACATATTTTCAGAATATATAAAGAACAATGACCTATCTTTCACTGAAAAAGTTTTATAGTCGCGCAAAATCGACTGCTTTCGCGACACTACCCCCTTAAAGGGATTTACGACAGTTCAGAATCAACCCGATTATTACCTAGATTGTTAGAGCACTGATCTGCAAATTCAGAAATGGGTCGTTTGAATCTCCCCTAGCTCAATCTGATGCTGATGCTGTCTTTCTTTCAGTAAGGCAATTCTTCTTTTTTTGACACCGTCACCGTTTGAATACTGTTTTACTGTTTCATGGCAGCTGTTTTGTGTGGGTACTGAGTTTGGACTCCAAAATAATTTATGTCCTTTCAAGTTAAAAACTTGGCATCTGAAAATTACGGGACCAATTATTTTAAGTGGACTCGTTAACTTTGGAGCCTCAACTCTAAACAAACTGGACACAAAATTATTTTTATGGCTTTTGGCAAAAATAAAGGTCAAATTATCTAATGCAGCTAAAGTTCTTCGCTACCATATCAGACTTTTAGCAGTAATTAAAATTTTGTCTTACCAAAATTTTATGAAACTTCTGCGGTGGTCTCTATTTGATTGATCAAATTTTTATATTTTTTATGGCACACAACTTTTCACTTCTGTATATTTTCCGGAGTTGATTCCTTCGTGTGGTTTTACTTCAATAGTTGGAAAAAATTACATGAATATTTTATTTTATTATTGAAATTACAAACTACCTACTCAACTTCAAAAATTAACTGACAAACTCTTGATAACTTCACGCGGGTTCTGAGTTGTGAGGTCATTAATTTTAGAAATTTTTACTGCTTTTGGAAAACTTTTGAAAAAGTTTCAATAATTACTGGAAATATACGATTCTTTGGATATTATAACATTCGCTAATGCTGACTTGACCACGAAGAACAACCACAACTAAAAAGGGAAAAATTATTTACTATTTAGTACAGTAAAAAAAGTGAAAAATATATACCAGAGCATTCCGCTTGGGATGTAAGTTGATATGAGAGTTAAGTATAACTATGATTGAATTGAAGTTGATATCTCATTGAATGAATAAAATATTGATTTTACTTGATGGAACAGACTCTAACAATTTTTTCCGTAGTCAGACGTGGAAAAATTCACCACAAAAAATGCTTCGTTGCAACTGATTAATTACTCAATTTCAAACTGGCGGGTGGCATTTGTTTTGACTGCAACAATTGTTTATTTTCTACTTTTTGTCATTTCTTGACTGGTTTTTACTGGTAGGATTGCCGAAAACAAGTCTTCTATGTTTCTACTGAAAAGACTTTTCTCGGTTTTCATCTGTCAAATCTGTTTTTATTATCTTTCAATTTTTACTGCTGTAAGTACAGTGTCATATAAATTTCAGCGACTATTACAGTTTGCTTGAAAACTATGATTTTTTCAGACAAGTGTTTTCTCGCCCATATCCTAAACAGGGGCACAGAGCACACAAGAAATAGAAAGCAAGGAAACAGACTGATTATTCATGCACAGTGCGCGTTTATATAGTGTGTAAAACATGCAAGTTAGATACCACAATATGCAAATGAGCTAGAACGCGCATAAAAGTTGTACAGCATGACCCTTCGCTGAGACAAGTTTCATGCGTGTGTACGTGTACAGTAGTACATATACACTTTCAGACAATGACATCATAACAATGTGTTCCTCCTGACAATTGACTAAAGCTCATGTTTGCACTCCCTCTGGTAAAATCAAGCACAAGCACAACCGGTTCACACTGAGAAAATTCTGCACGAGCCCAAGCACAAGCACTTAGTTCTTAGTTTATTTCTTCACAGTTTACATTTTTTCAATTCACAATATGCAAGCACGAATTGGCACAAGAAGAGTGCTGTATTTGACGACAACTTCATTTAATGATTAATTAACCACTGCTTGCAAACCAGTTCCTTTAGATTGTGAAACTATATTTTTGGAAATTATTTTCATGTCATTGTAAAATTTTGTCAGAGCAGCACTTGTGTCACCAATGAAGTTGTTTTGATATGGCTATTTTTCACTTGAGTTGAATTGATGATTTAATTTAACCCTTGGTTTTCTTGGAGTAAAAAATTATATACAAAGACCGGAAAATATTATATTGATGTGATATTGTTTTTGTCTTGATATTTATTTTTCACGCAGGATTTTAGTTTTTTTCAATTAATCGTTATGCCACTTGTACCGAAATGCCCATTTGTGGGAGCTCACCCATAAGGTGTTAGTTTTATAGTGGCAGTTTTTTACTTGAGGCTATTTTCAAAGTTTTTTGCAGAACAACACGACTCAAAATTTTCTAATATCATGTTTTGATCATTGATAAAATCCCAAGTTAAGACTAGCTGCTCCATTGGTTTACAGTTTCTAAGCCAACATGTTACTCTCTTAAACTTTACGAAGTACTTTGAAGTTGAAAACAAACTTTGAAGTTTACACCAAATAAAAATGCTCTGGATGTTTATTGGTGTAGCTTAAGAAATTAATAGTCTGTCTGAAAAATCCATAGTGATAGATCTGTGTAACTGTGATTATGGAGCGACCACTTTTAACTAACTAAACAATGGCGCCGTTGCTCTGCAATACATCGCATTCATTGGACTTAATTTAGTTGACTTTTGTAATTTCTATACACAACTGAGCTCATTATAGCGTATATATAACTATAACTACAATAGTTTATTATATTGTTATTTTATTATATTACAATAGTTATTACTTAAAAACCGTTACGGGAAGAAATTGACGATAATGTTATAAAATTGTACCCGTAAAATAGACGCACAAATGAGGATTTTGTTGTTTTGTTTTGTCAATTCAATCAAGTGTAAGCTTTTGTTGTTTTGTTTTTGTCGATGTATACCTAAGTCGTTTTTCTAAAAAATAAAGCCTTTTACACTTCAGGTTAACTGAGCCACGCTGTCATTTTGAGCAATATAGAATTCTTCATCAAAAGTTGTCATGTAAAGTCAAGTTTCCGTGAAATTTTTTCCAACGTTCTTTTGGATAACAAATGGGTTTTTATTTTTACAGTTAATGTTGTAATTAAAATCAGTTTCCTGTTTCGAGTTGGTAATATTTCTGCTGTTAGTCCATACGTCGGTTGTTGTCTAAGTTTTTATTGGTTAAAAACTGGTAAATGCGATCGTTTAGAAGTAATTGAGAACTTAAGTGCTCTCAATGGTCGGCATGTATTTCAGGTTTTAAAAGCATTAAAATTACGTTCTACATACCAAATACCAATATATCAAGCGAGTCTGAAGTTGTTGTGAACTTTGGCGTTTAATTTTTTCAGCGAAATTTTTGACCATAATGTCTTAAAGGAAAGTTGTTTAAAATGAAAAGAGCTTTCATTTGATGTGCATTGTGATAATAAATTTTTTATATTTTTTGAACAATTTTGTAGCCGCAGCAAAAGAAAATTTGTTTTTATATAAAATTATTACTCATATCACTGAAATATGCAGTTTTTTAGCTTTAAATTGATGTATTAAACATAAGCATGCGTTGAAGCTTTGCTGAGTTATTTAACCGTGGAGATAGCAAATCGAAAATAAAAAACTTAAAAAAAATAAAGTCAAAAAATAAATTGAGTATGGCTTTTGGTAGCTTTTTCAACGGAAATATGCAGTCCTAGGAAAGCAAAGGTTTTTGAAAAAGTGAAACGGGTGGGCAAACCTTACATTTTTGCGTAGCGAAATCGACTACTTTTTTTGGACCTGAGTCCCAGCTGCCGGTTGTGATCGAGCTGAAAATTTGCACAATGAAAGAATGAATATAAATGCAGACGTGAAATTTTTTTGATTTTCAAATTTTGGCTCGCAGCACTTTTTGTTGTCGCTCAAACACATCTGATTTTTGAAAAATCGATTTTTTGCAAAATCAAGAAGTAGAAATGAAAAATCGAAGATAAATCACGTCTAGATTTTTGAAAAGTTTTTCTGTTGATACCAAGATCGTCAAAATCGGTTGAAGTTTTGCTGAGCTAGGTCAAAAACAAAATTAGTGTGAATAGGAAATTCGACATGGTCATAAAATTTGACATATTCACATCAAAGTGCTGAACTGTAATGTAAATATTTTTTTTATGTCTCTTTGATATGCAAGTAAAGTGGTGTTGTTACTTATTGCATGACCCGAGCGCCAAACATGAGTTTTGTTGCTGAGCGCTACCTTAAGATAGGATATATAGATACCCGGTTATGTGCACTCGTGTGAAATGGCCTTTCGCAGGTGTAGATAATTAGGGCGGATTTCACAAAGGTGGTTTTACTAAACCATTGGTTTTACGTACGTTTTGCATGATTTGCACGTAATTTCATTACAAAATATTGCCTGATTCGTTACGAATTTTGTGAATTTTCTTAAACCATTGGTTTAGTGTAGTTGAAATTTCAGCAGAACAGAGACCTGCTGCGCTGCAGGTTTGAAATTTCAACTGAGCTAAACCAATGGTTTAAGAAAATCTCCGAAATTCGTAACGAATCATTCGATATTTCGTAATGAAATTATGTGCTAATCATGCAAAACGTACGTAAAACCAAGAGTACATAATAGGAAGAGTATGACACTCTTCCTATTATGCCTACGGGCGTGCGTCCAATGCGCAGCGCGAAATAGCCCGTTTATGTACGGTTTTGAGGGGGGGGGTACCCCCCCCCCTCAACTGAAGACCCCGTGCTCAACTGAGGGGGGGGTACCCCCCCTCAACTCAGCACCCCGTCTTCAGTTGAGGGGGGGGGTACCCCCCCTCATTTCAAGACACTGACAAGGACTTTTGTTGATGTGCTGAACTGAGGGGGGGGGGTACCCCCCCCCCCACAAATTAAGACAGAGTACTGAAATGAAGGGGGGGGGAAGCGCAAAAACATTGTCAGTGTATTGAAATGAGGGGGGGGACCCCCCCCTCAACTGAAGACGGGGTGCTGAGTTGAGGGGGGGGGTACCCCCCCCTCAGTTGAGCACGGGGTATCGAACTGAGTAGGGGGTACCCCCCCCTCAGTTGAGTACGGGGTCTTCAGTTGAGGGGGGGGTACCCCCCCCTCAAAACCGTACATAAAAGGCCTATTTCGCGCTGCGCATTGGACGCGCGCTGCTAGGCATAATAGGAAGAGTGTCATACTCTTCCTATTATGTACTCTTGGTAAAACCAATGGTTTAGTAAAACCACCTTTGTAAAATCCACCCTTAGTGTTTCACTGGTATGAAAGAATGAGACACGATTATGTACATTGGTTAGCAAAGGACTTCAATACTGAGTTTCTTATGAAACTGCTGCTGAATTATCACGGGTTTTTTTAATTAATTCAAGTGAACTTTGCATGTTGCAATTTAATAGAGTTGTTTCCTTCATAAATTTTAAAGAACATTTGCACAGAAAAAGACAATTTTTAGACTAATTTTAGGGGTTATTGCTATCTCTACGAGTTTAAAGCATAATTTTCAGTTGCCAGTTTTTTAAATTAGTTTTCGTTGTTTTGCTGTCGTTGAAGCCAGATGGACTGAAAAAGCACCATCACTCAATTGAAAGTACTACCATAATAGCATAATTTCCAGTTCGAAAATTGTTATTGTTTGAAGTTTACGTAAAGTCAAAGGCTAGAGCAATTTCCCAAAAGAGCCATTAAAGTTTTTCACTTACAGCACTAAAGTAATTTAACTTTTGCAGTTTTAAGCGGCGATATACCCTACATACAACATACCCTTCATGTAGTATGTAGGGTAAGGTTATGGTCATTATGTCTGTGATGGATTTACAGATTGGGTTTCGAAGGGCAAGCAAGAGGTGTTTCGAAGGGCAAGCAGTGTCTCAAAGGGCAAGCAGACTGTTTCGAAGGGCAAGCAGGCTGTTTCGAAGGGCAAGCATTCAGCCTATTTCTAGCCAGATTAAATTAAAATAGATAAATAAATAAAATAAATCTATGTAGTTTTAAAGCGACATTAAAAATGTGTTTTAATCCAACTAAAACGGGGGGTTTTTGGATGATCTGGATCTGTCATAAAATTGTCTTTCTCAATTTTTATGCTTTGAACAGCTCGTGCTGTTACTGGATTCAGCTTTTCAAATTTTTGCACTGTTGGCTGTTCCACACAACCATATTATTGCTATGTTGGCTATTTGCATACACAACTGCACCCAAGGCGGCCATTACAGTATAAAAGGTGACAAAATTAATTTTCAAAGTGTGAGTACATAAATTTGTCGCGAAAGATCATAAATCTTAGTTTGACCTTTGACACTTACACTTATTTGTCCTGTATTATGTATGTGTGATGGACAAAACTCAGTTAAAATGTCAAATTGTCAAAACTCATCGAACTGCATTTGAAAATTAACTGCTTGCCCTTCGAAACTGCTTGCCCTTCGAGACTTTACCGATTTACATGCTTGTATGAAAGATGTTTTAGGGTTAGACAATAAGAAGATTGAGACACAATCGAAACAAGAGCTAAACCATGTAGCCTTGCAGATAAGCTGATAAGCGATAAGATTAATAAATAGGCAATTGGTTACGTTCGAACTGATATTAAGAAGTAACTGTTTTATTTGCTTTATTTTATCATTTTATCATCGTTACGTTTAACACACTTTCATCAAAATTAAGGTGGTAGTTACGTTTTCGCAGCTTTTTGCAATGTTCTATTTTGTAGCAATTACTAAATCAATTTACAAGCGGTCTTTTGCATATTATTAATCAACTTATTTTGTACAAAATTACAAATTTTCAAAAGTCGATGTTATTCATAGTGTGCACGCCAACTATTTTGGTGAAGCTCATCAGCTCAATTTTATGCAGGTTTCCCCGTATTTCGTTATTTCTTCACTGTGATAAAAAATTTCCGCATACAATTACGCTATTTATACCAAAGGCACGTTGATGTGTTACGAAACTGCTGGTATGCTTAACTAAACGTAATAATTTAGCAGATTTTTACAGTGAGGAAAAGTTTGCCTCAAATTTTTCTAAAAAGTCAAGAAACGGCAGTTTTTATGACTTTGGTAGGTTGTAACTAAAAAAATAATCAACCTTTTCACTCAATTCGAAAAAGGTATAGGGCAAATTTATTTGGCTACTGTCAAATGTGCTTTCTTTGCATACTTATGAACTGAACAGCATATTGGCTACTTCAACTGAAATCACTCATTGTACTCAGAAATGACAGATTTTTTGAAAAATTTTAATTCAGTTGAATAGGGCCTCATTGGGGTCAGCTAATATTACATTAAGCACAGTTTTCCCGTACCCGGTGAAAAAATGGCGGACAAAAGTTTTAAAAATGACGTTTCAGGAGACTGAAGAAAATTTGCAATTTTTGAAGGGGTTTATTAACACTGCCAATGCTCTTGGCTGCTGTGGCATATACTAACCAAATTTCGCGGGTATAATGGATGCATAAGGGACTAGATACATGTAAATTATGGTGTCAAGTGGTTATTGGTATTTTGTGATATTGGCATGAGAAATCAGAATTGAGGTAAAAAAACTTCAAAGTTACAAATCGCCTATAACGACTAACAGAAATATGTCATATTTTAGCTGAAAATATTCTTAAAATAAAATGGGTTAGACCTTTTTTGAATGGCTTTTCTGAGCGGTGTAAGAGCCACAAAAATTTGCATACAATTTTGTAAGTCCTCAAAAAATACACAAAAAAATCCAGTTTTTGAGCTAAAAACTAGCGGTAAAAGATTGAATCAATGCCAAAATTAGCTGAACTATTGCTAATTACATTCGCAATGTCCGTGCCAAATTTGATTATGTTCGGTCAAGTAACTTTTGAATTATTACAAAAACTTCGAAAACGTAACTACCACCTTAACTCCAGAAGTTGTAGCGCATGAATTTTTGCTTATTTTCTAAAAGGCTTTAATTAATTTTAAGTAAAGGTCGGTTTATCGGCTGTGTTTATCATTGGAAATGTTTATAGGAATTATTCGTATACCCACAAAACCTTCGGTAAATGGAATTAATTAATTTGAAAAAATTTCCTTGCTATTCCAGTTCATATTATCTGAGGGTCTTATCCAAAATGGGATTTATTGGATTAGATTTAACTTTATTTTGTCAAACGTCATTAAACATTATTAAAGCGTCAGTTAAACGTAATTTACTGAAACTTGGCACACACCGAGATAATGTATGTAAGCCATGTAGGGCAAAATTTCAGCCGGTTGTTTTCATTTTGTGCTGTGTTACTATAAGAATTGATTTAAATCTAATTCGTTAAATCCTATTTTGGATAAGACCGTGAATTTTTTGTAATACATAGTTAAGCAAAAGTTATTCCTATCGACAAGAACGAGCCAAAATTAAGTCTTAATATTAATGAATAATAATGATTTTTTTACATATGGTTTTATGTCCAACTAAAACTAAATAGTCGATTTTTACCCAAAATAACTCTAATTCAATATTAATCAATAGCCGTGGGGAACAATGGTTTGGATTCCGTATATTTATTTTTTGTTATTATCCAATCTTTATTTATTTTTATGCCTGGGCGTGTTTGTGAAACAGAAAGTTGTTGTACCTATTACACCATTTTAGTTGCCATTATGTTGATACTTGAGTTGTTTTTTCATAAGCGCGTTTATGTCAACTTTAAGGGAGTGCACCCAAATTCTGCGGTATTTAGTCATGTTCAATCTTCGAAATACGGCATGAAATTGATTTTCCGGTTTATTATGTTTTGCTCTAATATTGCCAAAAACGGCATATTTTGTTGTATGAATTATTAATTTTAAGACGTCAACCTTCAGATAGTTATTTTTTCGAGCTATGATCACCCATTAACTTTTGGCAATAAGTAATTACAGTGTTGCTTTAACGATAGTTACCATATTATCTCCTGCTCAATAATGAATGTTAAAAATAATATGTCATGTCATGAATCATGTATTTGAAAAGCTGCAGAAATATTTTTATTACATAGTTGCGACTTTTTTGTGAATACGCAAACCTTTCTAAAATAGATTCATCAACATTAATCTGAATTTTATCGTACCTGTTGGCTTCTTTGAATAATTTTTTATCTTGGGATAAAGTTTACTCAAATTTAAACGTAAATTTTGTGCTTGACTCATCACTAAACTGATTTCATTGCAGCAATTACAAGAAAACATATGAAGTTTTTTCAAAAATTTAATCATAAAATTGTCAACTTCTGTGTGACGTTACAAATCTGTAATTTTTACTCGTTTGAACGTAAAGTTACTTTAGTTGATTTAGCTAATGTTGAACTAAAGCCGGTGCTCCATTTTAAACAGACCGAATGAAATGAAGTCAAGCCCCGTTCGCTTGCGTCTTGTCAAGAATGCTAATCACTACACCGCAGCCGAAAAGTGTCGTAATCCAATTTCTCAAATAATTTTTTACTTTTGCATTTTCGAATTAAACTGAGCATTAATGTACGAAGGCGAGTCAATATATAAAGCGTTTCGGTGGTGAAAAATGCAAATCTACGGTAGAAGACGTGTAAAACACACCCCACAGAATAACACTTTAACACTAAACGCTGCGTTAGGATTATACAAATCAAAATTAAAGACCTGTTGGGTTGTGGCCCAACAAAAAATACATGATAAGTATATACTTAAAAGCTGCTGACAAGCTGCAATTTTGAGCCTTTCTTTCTTTCAGTGTCGCACGCACGCGAAAAGACTCAGACATTTTTCCACGCAACGGTGTTACATCATTTCATTATTATCAGAAGAATTTTATCACAGTATACTTACAATGGGCCTGCTTTTATGTATTATTAACGATTTGCTGGGTTTTTTCTTTGTGTCTCTAAGCCGTTTTTACACAACTTTGGTGATAGCTAAAAGTGTCTGTTGGGCTGGGCTGTTTTTTAAACAGGCTATTTTTTAATGTTGATTTTAGTTTTTATTATTTTGCTCAGCCAGGTGCAAATTTTTTGACATGATCTCTTAAACGACCAAATGTAATCATTCAGCTAGTATCAGCTAGTGATAAGTGCTAGTATCATCTTGTTGGAGACAATTGTTTATTTCCTTTTTCCTTCGCTAGTTTATATGTAGGAGCAGTTTCTAAATTGAGTCTTAAGTTTAAAGTCCATTTCTTGAGTACATAAATTTGTTAACTTAGACTGTTTAATGTTATATAGCATAACAACAGAACTAGGTATGTATGACATAGGACCCTAATTCATGGACAGTTATTTATTTTCAATTTTAATTTAAATAGTAGTTTATCTAGGACTGGATTTGAACGGCAGTTACGTTCTGTATATATTACTTGAACTTGTTTTTTCTGGTTTTGTCGTAAATGAGAACTAGGGCCTCCGAGAGTCCGAGACGTGCTGGCTGTGATCTAGTGGTTAGCATTCTTGACGTCTACGCGAGCACGCCAGGATCCCGGAGCCACCATTTCTTTTCTCCTTTTTAAATTGGGGCATCATCCTTCGTTAAACAGTTCGGTTACATATTTTTGCCAAATATTTGATCTGAATAAGTGCAAACCATGAACTCCCGGTGATACAAACTGATAATAAAGCTATTTAACGCTAGTCTATTTCGTTATTTTGATGCAATTTTCTGATATTTTTCTCATTATAAACATTATTTTTAGCTTTTCTTTTGACACTGTCCTTTGGAGAATTTTTCTTTTGAATTTGTTTTGCCATCTATAGAAAGATCTCAATTCTTAGCGTTTACAGTACCAATTATGTACTCTTGGTTAAACTTGAGTAAGTACAGTATAGGAGACAGGTATAACATGTAAGTACTCTTTCTCGTTCACCAATGTCGTACTTTGTTAGCAAACTTTAAATTAGGTAACACCTATTTGGTAGGATTAACAAAAATTGCCTTGTCACAGAGGTAATCAATCAACTGGATGAGATTAGTCGCGATTAGATTCCACAAAACCTGCGTTAAAACCGACAACTTTGCTCACGGAACAGCGTAGCGTTAAGCCGATTCACAAAATAGGATAAACGCGCCTGTGCCCCATAGGGCATTGTGTGGTGTGCCCAGTGGGGCACCTTGTGAGTTGTGGCCCCATGTGGCACCCCATGTGGTGCCACATGGGGCGTCTCACGTTGGGATTCCCCACGTTTTTCCACATCTTGTGAAACAGGCATTACCGTCTTTTGTCAGTCCTTCTTCATTTTTTGTTCCTTCTAGAGAAGGAACTATTGTTTTGAAATTAACTGCACATAGCGTTTAACGCTACTGAGCAGGCTGCATAGCCAGTATGTTTTACGTGTATTTTCAGCTTGGGAGCTGGCTGCTGTTTTTTGTCTGCGTATATGCAGAAAAATCAATAATCGATGTACACTGCTGTAACAATGTACTCTTTCAAACTCGGCACTGGGATGTTTCACCAGCAGTATATAAGAGCCATTAGAAAACACTGCTTAACGCTTCTTGTTCTTAGAGCTGATTTGCTCAGCTCAGATCAAAGTGTCACTTTGGAGCCAAATGGCTCGTGCAGCGGGATGCCTAACATCCTGCAGCACTTTTTTGTACGCACTAAGTATTTAGATTAAGTAGGAATAGGAGCTAGTTAGTAGTTATAAAGTAGAGTAAGATATATACGAAGTATAGCTTATGGTAGGTATGGAATAGAGAACCAATTCATTTAAACCTGAAGGGTAGACACCGGGGAAGGAACCTTGCCCCTTTTGGGGCCTACTTGTTTTCAATTGTATTGAATATATACTTTTGTAGTTTTTGTATGAAGAAAACTTCCTATTACTTCTTTTACAATGTTTCACCTGTCTGGCAGAAGCTTTGTCGTTAGTTGAAAACAACACTACGTAATAAATATATGCAATCCCTACATAAATATACATCAGGACCCGCTGTAGATACAGAGTCCACTTAGAGCCTTTTTCATAACTTATGCTTACTGGATAAGATTAATTAGATTAGCTTAAATAACTAAGCAAATTGACAAAAGTTTATGAAATCATGGTAAGTAAATACAGACGCTAACTTTTAGTTGTTGTGCTAATTGTTAAAACTCGTTAATTGTTTGCTGAGTTATTAAAGTTAATGCAGTTAATCTATTCCCGTTAATATTATCTATAAAAAACCCTTAGTAGTTAGTTCGCCTATCGTAGTTGAATAATTAATGAAAAAACCCTTTGTAGTTAGTTCGCCATCCATCGTTGTTAACCTAAACTTGATTGTTTCAGACTAATTTTTAATTTCCTTTAAGTATATATGAAGTCAGGATCATGAATAGTCCGTCCCGACGGTTATCGTTTGAGCATCGTCGCCGCATGAAACGGACATTTTCGCTGAAACCATGGCCAAGATTTGCGACAGAACTAAAAATATCCGCTTCCTTACAGTGCTGTTTAGCTTTGGGCATATTCGGCACAAACTTAGTCTGGCTTATATACTGTCAACTGGAATCGTGTAAAACTACGGAAACGAATGAAATCTGGTATATGTGCATACCGAAACTGATTTTGGCGGTATTAATTCTAACTAGTAATATAATTGGTATATATACCATTTTTTCCCACGGCCGCAAGCCCTTTCCCACGCTATACTTTGGGCTGCTCGTGTGCTGCTGTGTTTTGTCCACCGTTCTTTTGGGCTTCTCGCTGCGCTATTTGGTGGAATTGTTTCAAACAGATGAAAAGCAGCAATTGACATCAATTATGCGAGGCATATCCGCCGTGTTAATTGCTATAGAAGGTACTGAACGAATTCATTTTGCTTGAAACGTTGAATATTTACGACCTATGAATAAGTAGAGGTCGATCCATATTCGATTAGATTCGCGCAGCGCAATAGTTCGTACACGCCTGTAGGTACCAGCGCGTACAGTTGCTGAGTGTACTCGGCAAAATATTTTTATAATTAATTGTCTGGAGTTAATCTAGTGCTTCAACGACGTACAGTATTTTATGAAACCAACGTTTATAATATACAATATTTATTTATTAGGCATTTGTCAAAGTGAGCAAGTGTACACTAAAAAAATTAGGATATTTAATTAACCATGGTAAGGCCTATGTAACGGAATCATAAAGTCAAAAAAAATTTTAATTTTAAAATTTAAAAATTTGTTGAAGTTTAAAATTTTTTTAAAAATTTTAAAATTTTTAAATTTTAGTTGAATTCTCCTGCAAAAGAGCTTTCAGAAAATGTATACATTGTAGGGTCTATCTGCAGCCGTTTTGGCTCGGTAAAACTCTGAAGCACATCTTTTGGTCAGACTTTAGTATGGGACTGTAATTTTAAGGAATGGATGATGCTATAAGCGAAGTGTAGATCACAGTCAGGTAAAGATAAAATGATCATTGTTCTAGATAAGTACCTAAAGTCTGACCAGAAATTGCTGACCTTGAGACAAAATAGGTAGATGGTGTGAATTTTGTGACTACTCGCTGCATTCTCGATACTCAAAATTCGTTCTTTCCTTAATGAAACTGCGTGTTTCTTTTTGTCTCTGGATCCAGCATTTTTTGGTCAGACTTTATTAGTTTTAACCGATTTGTATGCGTTTCAGTGCTAGCCAGTATTGTGTCGACTGGTTTGTTTGGTTACAACTGGTGCGGCGACAAAGCGGCTGAACGGGTCGATAGGATGATTCACAACGCCAACAAACCTTCGCTGGACCCTACCTTTAATATCAACGATGCATACGCTCGAAAGGTGGTTATGGTCTATTCTAGGCTATGTGTAGTGTTCTACTGTTTAATCGAACGATTAAACAGAATAGGTGACGACAAAAACATGAAACTTGGAAGCGGGTTTAAATTAGGTTAATCTATAGTTCTGGTTAATTGATTAACGTTGGACTTAAAAATTGACATAATAAATTTTTTGGGTACATTAGGCTTGTGAACTATAAAAAGTAAATTGATGTTTCAAATTTTAGAAAACGACCATGTAAATTTAATAGCAAATTTTTTGTGCATTATTTTAATCAAGCTAATATATATAAGTTTATCCTAGCATACTTTCAAATACGCAGTCGAATCGTTTGTTTACTGCAATTTATAAAGTGGATTTTTTTCAGTTTACTCATTTCTTCACCCTTGCAGTTAATAAAATTGCCTCAATGTGTTGTGAGATGTCATGAAATTTCTTGAATTCCACGGTTGAGCTGGCAGCTATTTGTTATAAATGAATTTGTAATGAATATCGTTTATTCATGTTTGTTAATTTTTTATATCTATTTACTTCATTACTAATTATTGTTAATGGTTATTAATTAATTATTGTCAAAATTTTAGCCCCTGATCAGCTTCCAGCAACCAGAGACGATCGTTAACAAGGACGAAAACGCAGTTGCGATTGCCGAAGATGCAGAGCTGATTGACAAAGCGCCCAATTCGGAGCAAACCACATAGTCCTGAACATTATATATAATAAAACTCTATTTCTAATTTTTGTATCATATAACATGTTATGTAAAGTTGTTTATCAAACGAGGACTGAAAAAGCTGCGTGACTTTTATAGTTTTTTTGTATAAATAACTGATACCATATGTTAGTGTTAGATCACAGAATGGAAAAAGACACTATTCTCCCACTATTCTCACACTATTCTCATACTGTTTGACACTATTCTCCCTTCAAACAGTAAGATAAGATGTTGTAGGATGCGTTGCACAGGCGTTAGCCCCCAAAACGTGTTGGTGACCGACCGCGTCATCAGCCGGCCGGTGGCTGGGCCAGTAAAAACCTACGGTCGGTCGGCTATTTGGCTAGTCGGTCGCTTCAATTTTAAACCATGAGTCGAAAAACTTAGGTACCGCTCGTAATTGGAAAGCGTTATTCAGTCATCTATATTGAAAACCTACCTAAATCTTCAACTGATTTTAGGCTTTTGTCAATTTATCACTGTTAACTCCGACAACTGACAACATTGACATATCCACATTATATATTCAGCATTTATTTCACAACTCAACCTAATAACAATAAATTAACAAGTAACAAACAATAATAAGTCTGCCGGAAAATGCCACTTATAGACGGTTATATTTCATTGTCTGAAACTTAAGTAAAGCTTCAATGGGAGCAGGAAAGAAAGTTGGGTTTGGAAGATTTCGTAACGCTAATAATTAGAGATTATCCGTCGGTTACCTTCGTGGCCTAGGGTAGTCTACTAGTCAGATACTCTGTGATCAATAATCGTTGATGCAGGACGGTTGAAAACCATTTGAATTGAACCTTTTGATGAGAATAGCTTCGCCAAATTTTGTTGAACAAATGGTCTTGTAGTAAAAGCTAGTAAAAGTAGACTGCTAGCTCCGGCGAGCCGTTGTCACTTGATGGAAAAATCTATGCCCAAAGGCGTACTACACAGCTATAAAAGTGAATTGTAACGCCATTATAACCAAAAGTGTTGACGAAAGGGCCCAGAAAGCGGTGAGAAGAATGGAATTTGATGACGAAAAATCTATTTTTCTTTCTGTAAAGTCGCCCAAATATCTCCTAACTGTAAAACTACTGGGTGCAACGCTTACTAATGGCTCAAACAGGACGGTAGATTTTGGCTTCGGAGAAAGACGGTCTGCTTATCCCATAGCCTAGCCTGACTGTTGGCGGGACTCCAGGTATGATGACCGGTGTCTTCGGTACGAGCCGGGGTTGCCGGACACCACTGAACGCAAAATTGGCAGGGCCTCTAGGCCATTACTGCCCAAGACGGACGGAAACAAACTCCAAATTTAACATAATTTAATATAGAAAACGATAGGAATATCAGTAGGCCAATTGAGCGTAAAGACCGTTGAAAATACAAAAACAGCAGACAGTACTGAAATGCATCCGCACAGGGCGCAGACAAAGGCAAAACTGAATGTTCTAAGCCCTACCGTAATACCAAGCCAGACAACATTTTGCATTGCGCACAAGGGATGAAATGTACGTATAAAATGTTGAATACGTTGAGCATGAATTCATTTTGTGGAAATATTAAAAGGTAAGTGGAGTGTTATAACGGTGGAATGGGGTGCTCCCAAGTTAAGCATTACAAAGCTGCCAGCCTTGAACTCTCGTTGACGAGTAGTGAACTGGGATTAGAGTTCTGCCCGGGCCTGTAGCGGGCTCTGGCCCGGCGAGAATTTTTAGGAATGGGCCCGGCCCGTAAAATTGCGGGCCCCGGGCCGTACGCGGCCCGCCGGGCCGTAGCAATCCGCAAGCCCAGGGAAGTCTCGAGCTTTAGCAGCGTATGAACAATGCCTGCATTGCATATATATTGATTTTTACAAGTGCTCAAGCTCTTACACTACACAGACGCACACACAATGCATGATGAAGTCTGCGCCGGGCTACTGCCCGCTTCCCACTGCAGGTTTAAGGTTTAAGTTTTAAGGTATAACGTTTCATTCACACTGGCAGTTTAAGGTTTAACGATACTTGAATGTTGTATATTCATTGGCTGGATGCAGAAGCTCCGCCTACACACAGCTCGGAGCTGATTGACAGAATATAGGTACAAGCTCCGCCTACAGCTCGTAACTGATTGACTAATGCCCGCTTCCCACTGCAGGTTTAAGGTTTAAGGTTTATGGTTTAAGGTTTAAGGTTTAAGGTTTAAGGTTTAACGTTTCATTCACACTGGCAGTTTAAGGTTTAACGATATTTGAATGTTGTATATTCATTGGCTGGATGCAGAAGCTCCGCCTACACACAGCTCGGAGCTGATTGACAGAATATAGGTACAAGCTCCGCCTACAGCTCGTAGCTGATTGGCTGAATCCTTAAACCTTAAACCAAAAAGTTGAAATTTTTCAACATCGTTAAACCTTAAACCTTAAACCTTAAACCTATGCAGTGGGAATGTACAAAATGCTCACTTCATGTTCTACGTTAAACCTTAAACCTTAAACCTTAAACCTTAAACCTTAAACCTGCAGTGGGAAGCGGGCATGAGTGGAGAAGGTCCGCCTACAGCTCGTAGTTGATTGGCTGAATCCTTAACCCTTAAACCAAAAAGTTGAAATTTTTCAACATCGTTAAACCTTAAACTTTAAACCTATGCAGTGGGAATGTACAATATGCTCACTTCATGTTCTACGTTAAAACTTAAACCTTAAACCTGCAGTGGTAAGCGGGCATAACTCGCGGGCCCTGAGCCTGCCCCGGGCCGGCCCGCGGGCCCCGGGCTGCTCAGGGCGGGCCGGCCAGATGGCCCCGGTCCGATCGGCCCACAACGCCAGCCCGGCCTGCCCGGGCCGCAGGTCCCAGGCCGGGCTCGGCCGGACCGGCCGCCCGGCCCGGGCTCGGCCGGACCGGCCGCCTGGCCCGAGCCCGGCCCAGAAGTGCGCTACTCGTCCCCGGCCCGTAAATTTTGCTAGTGGTAGAACTCTAAGGGTCGATTCATACTTCAGTACGGACATACGGACATACGGACAAACGGACGAACGGACGTCCGGACAAACTGCACGGCAGAACGGCTGGTCAATTCATACTTTTGTCCGTACAGCTGTGTGTCCGTATGCCCTTCAGCAGTATGTCCGTATGCCCTTCAGCCGTATGTCCGTTTGCCCTGATTTAGAATGTCCGTTTGCCCCCCATTTTCCTTATTTCCGAGCGCGGCACATTCAATTCGTTTAATTTTTTGCTGCACGCTCGTTGATCTACATGTATTTATTTAAAGTTTTATCAACGTACAGCTTCACAAGCTTCAGCAGTCAGCAGTAAGACTGACTTTTTTAAACCTATTTTAACTTCAAATTACTTCCTGTTCTTTTTCGTCTGTCCGCAGAAAAATTCAGAAACACTATTTTTTGCAAACTATTATAAACTATTGCCTCAACTTAAAATAGGCTGATTATATCAAGGTTTTCCTGTGGATGTTGCTTGCGACTCAAAAAGGTTGCTCTACTAAAAAAATAGGTCCACTATTTTCCTCCACCCAGATACAACTGCATTTAACCCCATTTTTGACACTTTTGTAGGCAGTTGTGTTCAAACTTTATTCAAATCAAAATCCCTTCGATACCGCCAAGTTTATTAAACACAAAAAAATAGAACTCCGCACAATTATTTTATTATGAGGATAGGAGCATGCTCCCCAAATTTTTTTGGAAAAGCTAGAGTGTGATGGCATGTTTTCATGATTGGGGTCATGCTGCACAATTTTTTTTATTTAAAAAGGAGATTGGGGGGCATGCTGCCCAATTATTTTCGATGTGAAAGGGGGACACAGCTATGTTTTTATGATGAGAGGGGCTATCCGCTATGCTGCCCAATTGTTTGACGTAAGGGGGGGACGTCGTTACAAAGGTTGAAATGTTTTTCAAGGTTGAAATGTTTTTCTAATTCGGGGGCAATGCTGCCCTTTTTTGCAACGTAAAGGGGGGACGAGGCCATGATTTTTGATTGGGGGGCTATGCTGTCCAATTTTTTTGACGTAAGGGGGGGGACGCAGCAGTATTTATGATTGGGAGCCATGCTGCCCTATTTTTTTCTAAAAGCAGGAAAAACCACTATTAATGTATAAGAGCAGCTAGTGGCTGTACAGCTTTGTTCTTTAATCGACTGAACTGATACCCGGCTGCAGCCATGAATACAGCCACAAAAGATGGCGGTGAGTTTTTCTGTTTACCACGTAAACGGATGCCACGGTTATAGGCATTGGCGTAGCGAGGGGGGAGGGCGGGGGCCAAGGCGCCCCTTAGCGATTTTGCCCCCCCCCTCAAAGTTTTGCCCCCCCCCTCGGATAAAATAATTGGGTCGCCCACCCCCCCCCCCCCGGTAGACAAACTTCGAAAAAATTTCGGGCAAAAAGGCACGTTGGCCCCTCTCTCAACTTGATGTTGGCTACGCTACTGGTTATGGGTATATATGAATCGGCCCATAAGGGAGGTTACTTGTATAAGTGAAAAATTGATTCATTTTTTAATTATTTTTTGCCCATGGGGTGTGCAGTGACGCCAAATGTAAAGTCACTAAAATTGTGCGGGCCAAAAAAAACTCCAATTTTTTCACATTTCGTCCTCGAATTTAGATTTAAAAATACGTATAAAAATCATGATCATGCAAATTGTGGGTTATTACTATGCCAAATTTCAGTTTGGTAGACTATTTTTGGTCTCTGCTAGACCTGTTCAATTAACGGCTATTTATCGGCTTCTTGGCACACTTTTGCCTATGTAAAATACACTAACAATCGCACTGCACCAATAGGGAACCTTCAAGCTTGATTGTTCTTATCTGAGGCAGGGGTCTTGGGGAAGTAACATAATGTGAAAATTAGTAAAATTTAAGAACATTGATTTAGGACCTGGGTAACCACCTCCTCCTAAAAGAAAAGGACCTTGACATGAACGTTTATATTTTTGGTCCTCCATCGTAAAATATTTATGCAATCTGTTACCTTTATCAAAGCTCTTTTGATTCATTTGCTGAAGTTTCTGCTAAAGCATCGAATTACATTTATTATAAACTATTACAAAACTATATATATTTACTATACATTAGTGATGTGGATCGGATCGGATCGGTCCGAAATTTTGATGCCGATCCGATCCGGATGCTTGATTGTCGATCCGATCCGATCCGATCCAGGCCCGGATTGGTCGATCCGATCCGCCGATCCGATTAAACATTACGTAACCTTGATGAAAGCTAAAAAATCTTTTGTAGAAATATTGTCAAGTATGATTTATTATAATGAGTATATTGCTTTTAAAATTTAATAAGTTTGTATATAAATGATGAGATGGCATTTTTGTAATGAGAGCAACTTAGACAATCCCACGACCAAAAATTTTGATTAATTGGAATGGAAATGTCTTTAGGTCACTACCGCAGGTCGTGGATACCCACGGGTTGGGTTGGGTTGGATCGGAAAATTTGAGTCGTGGGTCAACCCTTGGGTATACATACACACCCACTTCAGGCTGCGCGGGTCGCTGCATTTTGTCAAATTCTGAAATTTTTTCACGTATTCAATCCAATCTGGGTACATAAATTTGGTTACAATTCGGTTAAAGTAGATAGCAATGTGAACAATGTACAGCTGTATTATGTATATACACTGTGCAAATTGTACAGGGGTATCTGCTAAAAACGATCGATCATCAGGTACGGTATCTTAAAATGGTGGGTCAAAGTTGTGGTCAACTTTGACGGCGCGGGATGGATCGTGCTCGTGGGTCACCCACAAGTGTCAAACCGCGGGCTGGGTTTGGTCGCGGACTCGCGGGTAGAAAGTGTTGATCCGCGTCGATTCCCAACTCTTGTGTTAACGAAAATAATGTTGAAAGATTGTTTTTGTAGGCGAAAATTAAGATATGTATATATTTCTAAACATTTCACATCACACATTTAGTACGCGTCTTCACGCAACTTCACTGAGGAGAAACCTCGCCTCCAGTTGCATACGGTCTATGCATACACTGTACGCTTTCGGTAATGTAAAAGCGATATTTTGATAATTTGAGTAGTAGTTATACTTGTGCGTTTGATTGATCGCTCGAAAAGTTTTTGAAATTACGCAAAATTTTTGGCAAATTACGAAATTTTGTGGTCGAGACTCAAAATTTATACTAGCGATCCGGATCGCCGATCCGAAATTTTAAAGCCGATCCGGTCCGGCGATCCGATCCACATCACTACTATACATATACTGTATACTATACTAATTACTATTCATTTTTACAAAAACTTGCAGTTTGAGAGGTGACTGTGAAACTCGCAAGTGATCTTGGGACAAAATTCAACGTTTCTAAAAATGAGAATGTAAATCAGGACTATGTAGCTACCCCCCTAACAAGTCAAAACCGAAACCAAAAAATCGCTATGGTATGGACGCAAACACCAAGGCATAATAGGGAGACTGGCATACTCTTCCTATTATGTACTCTTTCTATAACTAATAACCAAACCAATCAGCTGGTCAGCAGGATTCAAAAATGAGCAATAGCCAATGAGAACCCATATCAATATTGAAACAAAAAGTGAAACACTGGAGATTATTTATATTCAGCGTAAAAAACTGTTTTTACTTTTAAATAGCTTTCTTTAGGCTTTATTTTTTGAGATTCCTTTATTTAGCAATTTTTTGGAAATTAATCACCTGCACGCA